>APFE031450177.1:2087-37205 GCA_000404065.3 Pinus taeda | reverse complement strand
TTATTAATATAATTTTGACTTGGGTCCTAGAATCAAAATTAGCTGTTATTTAGCTGTTGGAGTCTTTGCTCAGTCTATTTAACATGCTAGGCTGATCTGTTTCTTCAACTTGTCTATTTAACATGCTAGGTTGATCTGTTTCTTCAACTTGTCATGACGATGAACCACACTAGTTGGTTCGAAACGCATCGACAAAAGTATTTTTTATGTAATTTACGCCTAACCTCTTTTTATAACCATGATGGATCACATAAACCTCAATTCTACAACATTAGTGTTGTCGTCCTTTTCTTTGTTAATGTGTTCATGAAATCACAGGGTTCCATATTAAAATAATGGCACTCATCGACTTTTTTTGTTAGGTCGTTTCTTCTTCACCGGAGAAACCAAATTGGAATTACATAGGACTAACCTAACATCATTTCCTTGATATATAAACGTAGAACCATATCCTATGTCTGGTAAGGATTTGCAAGCAAGAGGCGGGTGAATAAATTATCGTAAAATTGCCGAGAAATTATGAAAGGAAACTGTGGATTTATACCTTGCATCTAAGTGAGGAAAACGTAAATCTATGCACAAGGCTTCGCTGGTAAATATCGAAGTATTGGTAACACCCTTCGCCGGCATTGGCTGAGGTCTTTAGGTTAGAAAAACGACTATTCCACTATTGACAGTACAGGTCGACATGTCAGTGATATCCTAGATTTTTTGTATCTATTAAGCCTGAACAAGAAATGTCACAGGACTTCGTGGATAAATATTTTAGACCAGAATGAAAAAGAAAAATCAACAAACAGAATGAAAAAGAAAAATCAACAAAATTCCTATATTGTAATAAAATTTAATAAAATGACCACATTAAACACTATGAATAAATTTAATAAAATGACCACATTAAACACTATGAATACCTGAATTTCTTTTTATAAGAGGACTACATTCAAAGTTGTGTATACTAAACATAATTTAATATATTATTGAACAAAAGTTTGCTTGAAGAAATGTGTTTGAAGAAAAAGTTGAAGTGATGGAGGGTCGATTTCTTGACCTTGCAGAGATAACATTATTTTATCTCGTCTTGAAAATATGAGATTTTGGAGGATTCTCTATTGCCTGTGATGGAGAATTCAAAAGCTTCAAAGGGGGGAGATACAACGATGGAAAGTTCAAATTCATGAACAAGGTAGACTGGAAATGGTTACACTAAAAAATTATATTTTAAACTGAATAACAAACCGTTAATTTTTAGAAATGGACATGTGGCCATAGGGGACATGTGGCCTTAGGAGAGCTTTCATAATCCAATCAGCAGCACAGTGGTGGCGAATTCAAAAGCAAGGACTAGGGAGATACAATTATCGAGAATTCAAATGCATTAATACGGGAGAGTGGTAACAGTTACACTAAAAAAAATGTTATAACAGTCAATTTAATTATTATTTGGAAACGGACATATAGTTGTATGAGACCTTCCACAATCCAATTGGCCTTTTTAGAGTGCAGCAACATTTCAAAAATAGGTTAGGATGTTTCACAAAAGGCATGTTTCTATGAAGTGAATTTATTTTTTTTAATCTATATAAGTGGTCGACTATTGATGGCATAGTAAATTTTTAATCGCAATTTGATAAAAAAATAATTTAAATAGAATTTAATTACTTGATTTATATATGCAAGGAAGTTACCTTCATCCATTGTATCTATTAATTTAGTGCCGACCGACCTCTTTTATTTTTAGCCATCAGATTACAATCTATAACTAACAAAATGATTAAAGTACCTAGTTCTAATAGGATATGTCAAAATCTTTTATTTGTAGTCACCTGATTAGAATTTATAATTTACAAATGATTAAAGTGCCTAATTCTGATAAAAAAACTGCTATCAACTTAAATATATCTTCACTTCAGTGGAGCTATAAGTGATTTGCTCATCAAACCATGATCGAGATTTAAATTATTTCAAAGTGTGATATAACATCTTCTGCCTCACTTCTTTTAAGGAACATTAATAATAATAAAAAAAATCAAATTTATTTTTTAAATTTTGAAATTAAATTTAAAATTTAAATGTAAAACAAAAAAAACATAATCACAGTGTTTCTAAAACATTAATAGAAACTTAATTGATATAGATTTCCAAACTACATAAATTGAAAGTGATATGATTTCTCATGTCATAACCTAAAACACATATGACGGACTAATTATTTTGAGGCACTGTATATTCTAATTTTATTTTCTTTTGAATATTATTAATTTGTTATTGGCTCAAATATTTCTAATATTATTTGTTATTTTATATTGGATACTTTAATGAGGTGACAACCATAAGAGGTGATGACCACCATCTTATAAATCCACAAGTGGGTTATTTATGATTGAAAGGTGGAGCAAAAGCCTACTCCAATGTTATTATTGGTGAGCTATTCTATCATTGGTGAAACATGGATTATCTAAGAGAAGGTATAAGGAATTTGATTCTTCATAATATTTTAGAGATCTTACTCATAGTAATCAATTAATAATGGAATTTTTTCTTTCATCCATAGTTGGAAAAATGATTATGAGAATTGGGATGCTAAGAGAGGGCTTTGAGGAACTAGGGTTTTGAACAGGAGGTGACAAATGCGAGGAGGTAACGATGGAAGGGCTTGGAGGAGGGGGCTCCACTCCCTCCTACAGTAATGTGGTTACGAATAGAAACAAAGAGGCGAGTCTAAACAATTTCCGGAATCCACCTGAGGCAAAAACAAAGACAACATACAGTCACAAGCTGGGAAGCAGTATTTCCCAAGAAAAGGAAGGGATCCACAAGGAAGTTAGGCGGGAAAAGGTTCCTGGTGACACTAGTCAAAGAACTGAGAAAATGTTTGTAATGGGACCATGTAAGCCCAAGGCTAACATTAAACCCCGGGCTGTCTTAAATGATCCGATTGTAAAGGTGCACAGAGAAAATATGGCGGCTTATACGGTTATTTGCAAGTTCATGGACACATGGCCAATGGAAAAAGCACTATATACTTGGGTAAGAAATAGCTGGAAACCGAACGGACAAATAAATCTACATCTTAGCTCCAAGGGTTTATTCACATTGGTTTTCACTAACCTAGAAGAAAAAGACAGAGTTTTCGAAGGAGAACCCTACTTCTATACTGGTGCAGGACTTTACATGCAACCCTGGGTGATGAACTTTGTTTCAGAGCGAGAAACGTTTATTTCGGTCCTGGTATGGATTAGATTATACTCCTTACCTTTAGACTACTAGCTTCTAGAATCTTTAAAAGATATAGGTAACACATTAGGGCATTTCATAAAGATATCAGAGGTGACTCTACAGAGGAAATATACCTCCTTTGCCCGCATATGTGTCGAGATGGACTTATCGGGACCACTCCCAGATGAAGTCATCCTAGAATTTTATGATGAGGAATGGATCCACGTAGTTGACTATGGACACATCGCATTTAGATACCGTAAATTTCATGGACATGGGCATCTCTTTAGAGACTGTCCACTCAAAAAAAGGGATGAATTTTTAAAAACAAACAAAGGAAAAGACCCTGAAGGCTTCACCAAAGTGGGAGGCAGAGGAAAAGGAGGGGGAAGACGTCCCAAAATAAATCTAGCTAAAGCAAGATACCAATTTATAATAGTTTCAATATCTTAGAAGAAGGAGGAGGAGAAAATGGAATGCATAAGAAAACTGAAGACTATCAAAGAGAAAAGGAAATAGAGGATAACATGGAAATCATACAGGAGCACAATGGACAAAAGGAGGACATACCAAGAATAATGGAACCTGGAAAGGACCTTGAGATGACCCCAAGTGACGGTGGTATGGAGGACCAAGACCTACAGGAGATCCTAGAGAGGGAGAACTTGGAACTAGAAACGTTTCTGGAGCAGGGAATCAACACAACAATAAACTCTCTACCACAAGAGAACTTTGATAGAGTACAATAGGTATTCCTTCGAAGGTATCACACAAAGGCAGCAGGAGTTAAAAGGAACCACGATAGCCAACAGAACTGAGGGGTCAAATCAATGGAGAAAATAATAGGACACTCCACCAAGAACCTAGGTAAGAAAAGAGGACGTAAGAGACAGAATGAACTACTGACAGAGTGTGGAAAACTCATGACTAATTCAGGTAAGATGAAAGACCTCACCAGTTACTCTTTTACAAACCCATCATTATGAAGCTTATAACCTTGAACATTAGAGGACTCGAGAGTAAAATGAAACAAAGAAATCTCAGTAACAGAATAAAAGAAGAAAAACAGATATGGTGTTTATTCAGGAAGCAAAATGCTCAGTAGACAAAATAAGAGAACTGCACAGGAAATGGCTTATTAAGTATGATTATCTAGATGTCAAAGCAAATAATTCAGTTAGAGGAATTATTATTCTATGGAGTCCACAGAAATTTGGAATCTTGGATGCTGAGGCATCAAGAAACCACCTTTCAATGGTTATCCAACTGTTGGGGGACAAGGATCTAGCTACTTGATCACAAATGTCTATGGTCCTCAACTTATGGAAGACAAACTCAGGCTCCTCACCTCTTTAGAAGAGCTGAGAGAGAGACATCCCACAGTGCCTTGGATTCTGGGAGGGAACTTCAATATGATCAGATCTCTCATAAAGAAAAAGGGAGGAACCAGATCACTTGGTAGAGACTCAATAGCCTTCCAAAAATTCCTTAGCAATATGAGACTGGTGGCTATGGACACAATAAATGGCATCTTCACATGGAATAATAAGAGATGAGGAACTTCCAAAGTGGCCTCCATATTAGACAGATTCATAATCTCGGAGGATCTCCTCCTCACCGACCCTTACAGATGTTCGGACCACTCGCCCATCCAGCTAGAAGCCTCCTTTATTGGAACCCCGAGGAATAGACCTTTCAGGTTCAAAAATGTCTAGCTTACTCACACTGATTTCATCACTAACATTGGAAAGTGGTGGGCTGAAGAAATACCCACCCAAGGCACAAAAATGTTCTCCCTACGTCAAAGACTCAAACACATCAAGAGAAAGCTCAAAGAATGGAGTAACAATGAGTTTGGAAATATATTCAAAGCCAAGGGAGAAGTGGAAAGAAAATTGTAGGAAATTAATCAAATTCTCATCACAAAAGGTTTCAAAATGCAAGTAGACTCACTTCAATAAGAATGGGACAAAAGATGCCAGGAAGAGGAAATCTTGTGGAGATAGAAATCCAGAGTGAAATGGATTAACGAAGGGGAGAGAAACACTAGATTCTTCCACAAATCCACCATGGAACACAGAGCACATAATAGAATCACAAAAATTATAGATCCTAAGGGTACAGAGCAAAACAACCACAAGGAAATGGAAGTTGTTCTAGTCCAACATTTCCAAATTATAGCAGGGGAGACCATGGAAGACAGATCTCTATTTACTAAAAGTTTTACTAAGCACATTCCAAAACTGCTAACCAGAGAAGACAATTATAATCTTAATAAGCTAGTAACGGAGGAAGAGGTCAATGAAGCAATCAAGGAGATGCATAATGGGAAAGCACCAGGCCCTGATGATTTCAATATATACTTCTTCAAAACTTGTTAGGAAATAGTAAAAAATGGCATCTTGGAGGTGATGAAGGACTCGAGAAAATCAAAATTAGTTCTGAGAGTGCTTAATGAATCCTTCATATCCTTAATCCCCAAAAAAGAAAAAGTCTTGACTCCAGATAGATTCAAACCCATAGCTTTATGCAATGTGGTGTACAAAATCATTTCCAAAGTAATTGCTAATAGACTCAAACCCCTTCTTCCAACACTTGTGTTAAAAGAGGATATTGGTTATGTGGAAGGTAGACAAATTCTCAATAACATCGTTCAAGCTCACTAAGTGGTGCATTCCCTCAGGACCAATAAGCAAGCAGATATGATAATACAGCTAGACATAGCGAAAGCTTATGATAAGCTAAGCTAGTCTTATATAAGGGAAGTTATTAAAGCATATGGCTTCAACCACAACTGGATAAGATAGGTCATGGCTCTCGTCACCACTGCCAGTTGCTCAAATATTCTCAATGGCTCTCCTTCCAGAACCTTTAAGCAATCAAGAGGCCTCAGACAAGGAGATCCTCTCTCCCCCTTCCTCTTCATTCTCAGATGGAAGGTTTGGGCAGAGGAATCATTTCAGCTAAGTAGGAAGGAAGAATCCAAGCACTTAGACTCACTCTGAATGGTGATGCATTGACCCATCAACAATTTGTGGATGACACTATGCTACAAGGCACACCAATAGTCAAGGAAGCAAAAGCTTTCAAACAAATCTTGCATGAGTTCAGAATGGCCGCAAGTACTGAGGTAAGCCTCACAAAATCTAAAGTTTTATTTTTCAATACTGATATTTCAATACAAAGAAATCTCTCCAGAACTCTAGGATTTCAAAAAGAAAATCCTCCCTCAAAATATCTACGAATTCCCCACACTAATAAACCACTGAGTAAGGAAATTTGGGAGTCTGTAATCAATAAACTGAAGGATAAAGTTAGGAAATGGAAAAAAAAATCTGTGAATTTAGCTGGGAGGTTAGTTCTCACAAAATGTGTGCTACAAACCATTCCAAAGCTCATTTTATTAGCGCTTCCATCACCAACAGGAGTATCACAGCAAATCAGGAACATTCAAAGAGATTTTCTTTTGGGTAAAGGGGAAGAGAAAATTAAATGGGCTCTGGTAGCATAGGAAAATATTTGTAAACCCAAAACCCATGGTGGTTTGGGTCTCCATGACCCAAACATTTTAAACAAAGTTTTGGGGGCAAAACTTTGGTGGAGATGGCTAAAGGAAATAACAAACCCCTGGGCTAAACTCTAGAAAGAAAAATATGCAAGGGATTGGCAAGAAACAGACCACATCAGAATGACAGGCCACGTCAAAGGTTCCCACATTTGGAACAAGGTGTGGGAAAATAGAGCCTTAGTTCAGAAACACAGTTTTTGGGAGATTAGAAATGGGAAGCTTGCATGGTTTTGGGAGGAAAACTGGCAGCGGGAGCATAACCTCAGTAGGGAAGGACTGGATATTATCAAGATCGATACCATTAACAAAGGACTAGAAAAAGTAAGTGACTATTGCAATCATTAAATGGACACTGGTAAATGGAGGATTTGGAAGGTACCAGGCTACAGTGAAGAAACCCCCTTGAAGACCCAAGCTAAAGTGCTAAAAGATATTCTGGAGAAAAGACATTCTTTTTCCTCTACCTCGAATGATCTTCTAAGATGGGGTAAAAACAATGAGGGCATCTTCAACCTAAAAAAATCCAATAGAATAGCCATGGGCTTAACTACCCAAGCACTAATAAGACATGAGAAGACCTATGGAACAACCCACACTGGATGAAGATCAAACTGTTCAGGTGGCTGGTCCAGCACATAAAGATTTGAACTTGGGAAAATCTCAGAAAGAGAGGTTTTGCTGGGCCATGAAGATGCCAATTATGTGGACAGCAGGAAGAAACTATAGATCACCTTCTCAACCTCTTCTCTTTCACCTCCACCTTATGGAATTGGGTAGCCAGTATCTTCAAGCAGACAGACAAGAACGAAAATGACATCACTGATACTTTAAAAAATTGGAGGAAGGACTTCTTAGACAATGAGACAGTAAACACATCCTGGGCTTTGTTTCCAGGATTCTTGATCTGGGACATTTGGAAAGAACATAACAATAGGATCTTCAAAGATAAATTTGGCTCAACTCAAAGCATCATAGCTGAAATCCTAAAATAGCTGAAAGAAATTGTCAATGTCCATCGGAAGCAACCCCCTAAGAAACCCCCAGGTCATCAAGATGCTCACATCCTAGAACTATTGGGACTCCAGTCTCTCGTCGCTCAGGGAGCAAGAAAGAAAACAAAGAGAATATCAATTGGAAAGGCTTTCTGGAAAACCCCTCCCAAAGGCTTTTTAAAATTCAATATTGATGGAGCCTCAAAAGGTAACCATGGGGACGCTGGCTATGGAGGATTCATAAGAGATGAAGAGGGCAACATAAAAGTCATCTTTCACAATCATCTAGGGAGGGTCACTAATAATATGGTTGAACTTATGGCCATTGAATGATGCTTATAGATTCTGATAGAGTTCAATTTACATAATACAATCATCAAGGCTGACTCAGAATTAATAGTTAAGTTGGTTAAGCAGCTAAGCACGGGTAATGCACCTGACAAAGTCTCAAGACATTGGATACTTTTGCAGGTCTATTATCGTATTCAATCTCACCTAAGAATTCTCAGAACTCTTAGTTTTGTGCATGTGCACAGAGATGCCAATAAAGTAGCGGAGTGGGTCACTAATGAAGGGTTGAGATGCACAAAAGACAACAAGTGCTACTTGTGGGAGATGGTACCCGCAAGACAACTTCGTGAGAGCTGCCACACTCTGGCACTGACAGACTAAATTCAAAGTGATATGATTTCTCATGTCATAACGTAAAACACATATGATGGACTAATTATTTTTATGGACTATATACTCTAAATTTATTTTCTTTTGAATATTATTAATTTGTTATTGGCTCAAATATTTTTAATATTATTTGTTATTTTATATTAGATATTTTAATGACGTGACAACTATAAGAGGTGATGACCACCATCTTATGAATCCACAAGTGGGTTATCTATGATTGAAAGGTGGAGCAGAAGCCTACTCCAATGTTTCTATTGGTGAGCTATTCTATCGTTGGTGAAACATGTATTATTTAAGAGAAGCTATAAGGAACTTGATTCTTCATAATATTTTAGATATCTCACTCTTAGTAATGAATTAATAATGGCCCTCCCATAAAAAATTCTTTGAAATTACATTGGTTGAAAGGAATGTAGCACAACAACAAAATAATAAACCCCAACTACAACTACTAAATTAAACATGCAAATACAAAAGTCTAGGTTGAGATATCCACCTCTGGTTGGGCATATTTATTTATATAAAAACTTCTTCAGGTTACATAAATTAGAATATTGATTTTTGCAGGGCGTGCTACCCCTTCACATTGGAATAAGGTAAGGTAGTGTTGACCTTTTGAATTTTCTCAAGCCAAGTGAGTGTGTGGTGGAATATTTTGGAGATGGTGTAAGACAATGTGATGATGAAATACTTATCTCCGCCATCCTCCCCCTTAATTATTTCTAAAAACAAAAACAAAATTTTTCTATTACAAGAAAATGTCGTTATATCATGCATACTACTATATTTTCCATATGAGTTTCAAATAATTCTTTTCCCAAGGATTTTGTAAATATGTCTCCAAACTAGACTTCTAATCTATATAAATTCATACATATTTTATTATTTCTTACTAATTCTTGAATGGAATGATACTTTGTATCAATATGCTTACTTTTCTTATGGAAAAGATGATTAATTGATAATGCAATAGCAATTTTGTTGTTAATAAAATGTGAGTTTGTTCTTTTTGTTCATACGATAACTCAATCAAAATTCTTCTCATTCACACAATTTGGCATGTCACTTTTGTTGCTACAAGATTATCTACCTGAGTAGATGATAAAGTCACACTTGATTTCTTCTTTGATCCTCATGCTACTACACCTGATCTAAAAATGAACACATGCCCAGATGTGCTCTTCCTGTCATCAAACTTCCCTGTAGAATCACTATTTGTATATCTAGTAATTTTAAAAATCTAAATTTGATGCATACATGATACCATAATTTATTGTTCCAAGAACATATCTTAAAATCCTTTTTCCAACTAGCCAATGGGTGCTCTTTGGATACTCGATGAATCTAGAAATTAAAATTACAAACAACATTATATCAGGATTTGTTGGAGTCAAATACATAAGACTTCCAGCCAATTTATTATACAATGTTGGATCAATGTTTCAGGCTTGATCATTCTTACTAAGTTTTGTACTAATTTCAATCACGGTTACAACTGGCTTATAGTTTTCCATCCTAAACCTTTCCAATATATCATTTTCATACTTATATTGACAAATGAATATACCATCTTCAGATTGAGTTACTTCAATATCAAGAAAATATCTCATTAGGCCTAAATCAATCATCTCAAATTTTATTTTCATGCTTATCTTAAAATCATCTATTGAAATATATCCAATGAAAATCAAATCAACATATAGGCACACAATCAAAATTTTACCTTCCCGAATTACCTTTGTATATTGAGTTCGCTCACTTGGACTCCTCATGACTCTATTATTATTCAGATATTCATCAAGTCTACTATACTATACTTAGGGTTCTTACCTCAATCCATATAATTCTTTCTTTAATTTGTAAACTTTATCTTCTTTTCCATCAATTTCATATCCATGAGGTTGTTTCACATAAACCTCTTCTTCCAACAAACCATTTAAAAATGTAGATTTAAAATCCATCTAATATATTTTCGATTTATTTTATGTGACAATAGGTAATACCATTGTTACTGTGTCAAATCTAGTTACATATGCAAAATTTTCATTATAATCAATACCATGTTGTTGAATGAACCCCTTAGCGACAAGTCTTGATTTATGATTTTCATTTTCACCTTTAGAATTCACTTTATTTTTGTAAATAGTTCTAATACCTACATTATTTTTACCGTCACGAAAATCTACAATCTCCCAAACGTTATTTCTTTCTATATTGGAATGAATTTTTTCATCCATATATTTTATCCAAACATCTTCTCTCACAACTTCATCAAAATTTATAGGATCATATGTAATTAATGAAAATTTTGAAACTTGATTTATTTCATCGCTCTACTCATACAATTCCTTTTAAACTTCTAGTCTTCTAACTTTTATTTTTTTTCTTTAATTTAGATATTGTAGGATTAGATTCATTACAAACCTCTGATCTTGTTGTTTGTTGTCCACCATAACCTTGGTTTTCCATGTTCTTTTCAGGCCAGGAGGTAACTGCTCAAATCAAAACTCATATTATTCATTTAGGTTGTTCATTACTATATACAAGAGGGAGTGATTGTTCGGTTCATCTCCTGATGACTCTCTATCTTCTCTATGATTTATTTACATTAATTAAAGCTATACACCCAATCCCTCTTATTAGTGGTTAACATTCCTCCCCTTAATTTGAAGGGATGTTGGTGAGTCCAAGTATTGTTATGAATCTTTCAAGCTTTTCTCTTCCAACTGCTTTGGTGAGGATGTCTGCAATTTGCTCATTAGTGGAACAATGGCAGAGATGGATCATTTTGGCCTCTACTTGATGTCAAATGAGATGATATTTAGTATTGATGTTCTTTGTTCAATCATGGAACTTTGGGTTCTTGGACAACCTTATTGCAGAGGTATTGTCAATCATGAGTGGAGCCGATTGTACTTTTTTTACCTGCAAATCTTCAAGAATTTTCCTGAACCACACAATTTCTTGATTTCCTTAGCTGCTACCACACATTTTGCCTCTATTGTGGAATCTGCTGGAATTGATTGTTTGCGTGATCTCTAGAAGACATCCCCTGATCCAAGACTCGTAGCATAACCTGAAGTAGATACCCCAGTTTCTTTGTCTCCATCGAAGTCTGAATCAGAGTATCCAATCAAGCTAAAGTCTCCCACTTGTGTATACTTGATTCCAAAGTCTTGATTCCCCTTCAAGTACTTTAGAATTATTTCTATAGCAGACCAATGTCTGTCACAAGTCTTTTGCATAAATTTGGAGAGGATTCCAACAGCAAACAAAATTTCTGGTCTAGTAGTAGTTAGGTAGTTGAGATCTTCCTACAAGTTGTCTATACTTTGTTATATCCTCAAATTATTTTCCTTCAATGGATGTGAGATTTAATTGTTGTTCCATTGGAGTAGTCAGAGGATTGCATTCAGTCATGCCAAACCTATTCAATAGATCTCCAATGTACTTCTATTGAGAAAGGAATATGGACTTCGGATGTTGAGTTACTTCAATACCAAGATAGTAATGAACATAGCCCAAATCAATCATTCCAAAACCTTTCTTCAATTCCTTCTTTATGGATGTAATGTGTCTTTCGTTGTTCCCTGTCATCAAAAGATCATGTACGTATACCACAAGATATACAACTGTTTTTCCAACTTTCTTGACAAACAAAGTTGCATCATCAAGATCATAATGTTTGAAATTGAGTTTCAGAAGATGCTTAGTCAATTTTTTATAGCAGGCTCGTGGTGCTTGTTTGAGTCCGTACAAGGATTTAAAAATTTTGCATAGTTTATGTTCATGTCCTTTCACAGTAGATCATTCAGGTTGGGACATAAAAACATTTTATTTTAGATCTCCATTCAAGAAAGTAGTTTCTAAATCCATTTGATGGACTTTCCAATCCTTCTGAGCTGCTAGGGCAAAGAGTGTCTGGATGGTAGCCCATTTTGTTGTGGGGGAAAATTTTTCCTCATAATCGACCCTTTCCTTCTGTGCAAAACCTTTTGCCACAAGACTGGCTTTGTGCTTGTCAGGGGAGCCATCAACTTTATACTTGTTCTTGTAGACCCACTTGCAGCCAATTGGTTTAGTTCCCAATGGAGGATCAACCAGCTTCCAAGTGCCATTCTTTATCAGGGCATCATACTCCTTTTCCATTAAATCTCTCCATTCATCGTGAGGAGTAGCTTCTTTGAAGGAATTTGATTCAAAATCTGTAGACAAATTGAATTCAAAATCATAAGAAACATCCATATCAATAGGTGAATCAGAGTTATCTACATTACCTCCATTTCTCCAATTTGAATTTCTAGTTCCTGTCTTTCCAACGTCATTAGGATGAACACTTTCAGGTGTCTTTGTCATCCACTTTGGGGGACCTTTCTTAGATAGTCCAGGCTACTCCATTGATTGAGTTGGGACTGAATCAAGATTGAGTCTCCCAATTCTATTAATCGCATCACTCAACGTATTATCTGTTGTTGGAGTTTCATGTAGAGGAGAGAGTGCTTCAAAAGAAGATTCCATAGATTGATCTAGTATAGGAATCCCCCCTTCAAGATGTGGAATCTGATTATCAAATTCCTGAAATGATTTTTCGTTTGTGAATTTGTCCAAGTGATCAAGTTGCCTTTCAACAACATTGTCAGTTTTCGATGATTCACGAAAGATTAAATCTCTAGATACAACAAACTTTTTGTTGACTTCATCATAGAGATGTTATGCTTTGGAGGTGTTTGAATACTCTAGGAAGACACACTTATGACCTCTTGCACCAAGTTTGTTTCTATCTACTTTTGGTATCAAGGCATAACAGGTGGAACCAAAGACCTTGAGATGCTTTACAAAAGGAATGTCCCCATACCACATTTCATAAGGACTCTTGTTTCTGATAGCATTAGATGGAAATCTATTCTTTATATATATAGCACATAGAACTGCATCAGCCCAAAACATCATTTTTACACTTTTGAAGAATAGCATGGAGCATACCATATTTAAGATTGTCCTATTCATTATTTCAGCTACTCCATTCTGTTGGGGATTATAAGGCACTGTTGTTTGATGTTGGATCCCATGTTGGCGAAGATAGTTTTCAATTTCATTTGAAGTGTATTCTTTTCCATTATGAGTGTGAATGGAGCCAATATGAGATTGTGTATCATTTTCAATCGATGCATGAAAGTTCCTGAATGTTTGAAAAGCATCAAATTTGTTCTTCAATAAATAAACCCAACACATTCTGGTGTAGTCATCAATAAATGTCATCATATATTTATTTCCATTTGCAAAAGAGACAGTCATTGGAGCACATAAATCTAAATGAATGAGTTCATGTTTTCTATGTGCTATAGAATGTGAATCATGAAAGGATTGTTTCCTATGCTTTCATATTATGCAAGCATCACATTGATTAAGCTTCCTATGCATTGTAGGAAAATGAGTAACACCATTTTTCTTCAACAAGCAGAGGCTGTCATAGTTCAAATGTTAAAATCTAGCATGCCATAATAAACTTGATGGAAGTGTACCTTCTTCATAATAAGAATTATATGAGAAATTTTGTGCACAAGTAGAGGTACCCTGTAGGTTGAGAAGCTTTTCTTCTTCTATCCCTAACATGACAAGTGAGTGGTGAGATGCTTTTCTCACCTCAAGCTTGCCATCAAACATATGAATGGAGTCATCTTGCTAGAGGATGTGGACCATGGACAACAACTTTCTCCTCAGTTGTGGGAGATATAGAATATGATGCAGAAGAAAGTCTGGAAGACCAAGAAATTTAAGCCTAATTGTACCAAGCCCTGATGGCTTGAGTTTTGATTGGTCTAAAAGGTATACTACTCCATCAACATTGTCAGCAAATTCTTTAAAAAAATCCTTTCTATGAGTCATGTGGCAAGTTGCTCCTGAATAAAGAAACCAATCATTTTTCGAAGAGGCAAGTGAATCATTAAATATGTATTCATTTACTCCAGTATTACATCGTGCCACAACATAATGAGTAGAATCAGGTGCTTTACCTTTGTTTGTGTCATTAGTTTTACCTTTGGGTTGGTTTCTTTGTTGCTCAATTTTTCCCCAAGGTAACTGATCTGATATTGATCCAAGACAATTAATAAGGTATTACAAAATCATGTGCATGGATGTGCCTATGTTATTTTATGCAACGGATCAATAAGATTGTGAAATACAGAGGCAATGAAGCAGTTAAAGAAAGCATAATAGGCAAACATATAAACATAACAACTTTAACAAGGAGTTCACCCAATACTCCTGGGCTATGCCTCCCGGTCCAGTCTTCGGTGGCAGCCTCTCTATTATGTTTCCAAGAAGAGTTTTTACAAGAGTGAGCTAAATTTGAGTCTCACACAATAGATACAAATCAACAAGACTGTACTTGGATCCCCCAAGTCTCTGGAGTACATAGACTCTCCTTACTGACTCTTGACCTCTATTGGTCATAGTGGTATGAGCCCAATCTGAGACTCATACATGATAGGCATTACAGAGGAGTGCACTTGAACCTCTCAAGCCTTCTCTGGAGTGCACAGACTCTCTGAATCTCTCTTTCTCTATCTTAACTTTGGCTCGATGTTTCCTTTGCTTCTATAGGTCAGCTCGGCTTCCTCTCTCTGCTTTTGGATTACTACCTACTGCTCTCTTACTTGCTTCTCTCTTTGACAGTTTGTGGCTTTTAAGCCAATCTGCCTCCTAACTGTTCATTTCCACTTCCCAGCTTTCTGGTTCCCCTGCCTTGAATCCCTTTGTCCTGTGTAATCAGTCACCGTATAACGTCGCACAGGGAGGTGTCCACCTATTTCATAATGGATGAATGTCAGTTCTCTTGGACATATTTGAAATGACCGTTTTTTTGTTAACTCCAAGAATGCCCACGAAACAACAACTTCCACCAATGCATCATCCATATTGGACTTCAAATCCTATGTGACCTTGCTTCATAATCTTGTCAAATCTGATCATCCATCAGAATGCATATCCACTGTTGATCTGGGGGCCCTAGATCTGATGGTCATCGTTCATATCGGGTGGCTAAGTAATATGATGTTTATTCGTCCCATGTGAACAGTTCTCTCTCTTACCTGGGACTCATGGCACTCACTGTATGGCATTGAGCGGAAGCCAGTTGAAACCGCTTATCGCTCAAAGCCCCTTTATTATCCTGTCGGTTTGTGGAATCCCACTTCGACAGAACTGAAACATTATTTTCCGTGTTTTATGGTTATTTCGGGTCTGGGTGCTCGGGGCTTCTCTTTAGTGAGAGGTTTGCCTTGAGAGGTTTCTCTATCGCTAATTGCATATCAGGAACTACCTCCACTACTTAAATTTGTCCCTACATTTTCCGGTTGGTGTCAGTGCACGTTACCATGGTTCGATGTTCTGCTCGCTAGATCAACAGCCCTCGTTGATTCGTGCTGATCGCCATTCCAACTGTCTGAGGATTACCTCCGATAGCTTAATCCTTATAAGACTTTGAATCTTTGGCATGATTTTTAAAGAGTTCATGAAAGCTTAGAGAGTGTTCTAAGATCCATTTTGGATCACGCCTTCCCACTGAAAAAGCTTTTGGACCACCAAAGCTTGATTTTTTTTAAGCATCAATCAAGTAGGGATATAGATTCCTTGCTTGCCCAATTTCTATCCATCTTTCACTGCTTGGTTTTGAACCTTTGAGTTCAATCTTGAGGTACTCAACCTCCCCTCTGCGCATAGTTCTCACCTTCTTGTCTAAAACTATATCTTTCTATAATTCATTGAGATATTCAGGAAATAGATCATCAATAGAAGGCAACTGACTTTGCTCTTTGGGATCTTCAACCAATGAAGGTTCAAGTAGTCTCAAGCTTTCTACATTAACTACTGAATAGATGTGCATGTAAGCTGGGAAATCAAGGCGAAAAGCATTCTCACCGATTTTCTCAAGTATCTTGAAAGGTCCATACCTTATCGGCTTCAGCTTCTTACCTTCACCTTGCATTTTAACTTTGCTGATATATAGCCAGACTTGATCTCCAACTTGGAAACTATGCTCAATCTGATGCTTATCATGCCTTGCCTTGTACTTGGCTTGGCTCCTTTCCAGTTGTTCCTGCACTCCTTGGTGAATCTCTTGGATTTTTTCAAAGAACTTGGTTTCCTTGTCCACAACATTTTGTCCATCAACTGCTATGTATTTATCAAAGACAAAATCCAACGGAGACCTTGGTGTGAAACCAAAATAGGTCTCAAGAGGAGATATCTATGTAGAATAATGTTTAGCCCAGTTGTAAGCAGTTTGCACATAACACAATTGTTCATCTCGAAGCTTGGGATGCTTGCTGCAATAACCTCTGAGCTATTGGATCACTGTCTGGTTGACCACCTTTGTTTGGCCATCTGTTTGTGGATAAAATTTTGTGCTCTTCTTCAGTCTGGTGTCCATCAATTCCCACAGACTTGACCAAAACTTCCCAACAAATTGGGAATCTTGATCAGATAAAATAGAAGTGGGTAATGAAAAATGAACCCATACATGCTGAAATAACAACTTTGCTATTTGTTCAGGTATAATATGTTTGTTACAGGGTATTAAAATACACATTTTGCTGAACCTATCCACTATAACATATAAATAGTCATGACCTTTTCTAGATTTAGGCAGTCCCCCAACAAAGTCCATGGAAACACTTTCCCAAGGATGAGAAGGAACTGGTAGTGGAGTGTACAAGCCTAGTTTTCTATTGATGGGCTTGCTTTTAGCACACATGGTACACCCTCTTACATATCTAGAAAATATTTCATTCATTTTGGGCTAATAAGAAAATCTTTGTAGTTGTGCAACTGTTTTACTTACACCAAAGTGACCTAATATTACAGAAGTGTGTGCTTCTCAAATTATCTTTACTCTTTCAGTTTGAGGAATGCATAACTTTCTAAAATGATACAAGAGTTGGTCCTTAACATGATAATCCAATTCTTCTACTTGTTTTCCATGACTTAGAGTTGCATATACATCTTTAAAATCTATATCTTGAACATACTGTTCAATGTAGCTTTTATGCAATACTAAATTATGCTTAAGTATAGTAGATGCATTTATGATTGGTCTAGACAACATATCTGCAACTTTATTGTGTATGCCCTTTTTATATCAAATGATAAGATGAGACTGTTGTAGAAAACCCATCCACCTATAGTGTCTTGATTGTTGCAACTTAGTTTGTTAGTGTAAATATTGAAGTGGTTGATGATCAGTATGTATAACTGTCTCTTTGCCCATTAAATAATGTTTCCACTTTTTCACACTCTGTACTAATGCATACAATTATTTATCATATTTGGGATAATTAACTACTACAGAATTAAATGTGTTAGAATGATAACATATGGGTTTACCATGTTGCATCAACACTACTCGCATGGCATAGTCACTGACATCTGTTTCAATCTCAAAGGGTCTTTGAAGATCAGGCAATGCTAGTACTGGTGTTGTACTAATTTTTTCTTTTAAGGTGTCAAAGGCTTTCTGTTATTTGCCTCCCCACTGAAAAACCTTGTTCAATCCTGTTAAAGCATGTAAGGGAGCTGCAATCAAGGAAAACTTAGCAATAAACTTCCTCCAATACTGTGTTGCTCTTAAGAAGCTTCTAACTTCTATAGCAGATTTGGGTTTAGGCTAGTTTACAATGACTGCAACCTTAGAGGGATCTATCTTCAATTCAACACCCCCTACAATATGACCCAAATAATTCAAAAATGTTTCACCAAATTCATATTTTTATAGCTTAACATAAAGATTTTCTCTTTTCAAAACATCTAGAGTCTGCTTTACATGCTTCAAATGTTCTTCCCATGTTTTACTAAATAAGAGAATGACATCTAGATATACAATGACAAAATCATCAATAAAAGGCCTGAGTACATCATTCATTACTCTCATGAAAGTAGCAGGAGCATTAGTTAAGCCAAAAGGCATCACTAACCATTCATACAATCCCTAATTTGTTTTGAAAGTAGTCTTCCATGCAATTCCAACTTGGAAAAGTAAACAACTTCTTTCAGTTGATCTAATAGATCATCTATGCGAGGAAGGGGATAATGATTTTTGCTCGTTATCTTATTCAGTGCTGTATAATCAATGTAAATTCTCCATGAGCCATTTTTTTTTTCTCACCAAGACAATTGGAGACCCACATGGTGATGTGCTAGGTCTTATGAACCCTTTCTCCAGCAGCTAATGTAACTGCTCCTTGATTTCTGCATTCTCTAAAGTGGAAAACCTGTACATTCCTATGTTAGGGAATGGAGCATCTTGCTATAAATTAATATCATGTACTATTTCCTTTTTGGGTGGCAGACCTTTAGGTTCTTGAAATAGTATATCATATTCTAAAACAACTTTTTCTAAATCGGCTTGTTGTTTAGTATTACAACCTTCAAATACATTGGTTTTATCAGGTTTCTTTTCCTTTACAACCATCAGTAAAAATTGTTTGCATGAATTTACAATTCTTTTCATCTACCCTGTGTTTATGAGAGTATAATTATTCTTGAGTTTATAATATCTTACAATATATTCGATTCCATCATTAACGAGTTGATACTTGTTTTTAGCTTTATAGAAAATGGCATTTCTATCATACAAGTAGGGACTTTCTAAAACAATTCCACATATAACCAAGGGAACAATTTCTAACTCAACCTCATCTACAAATGTTGACCCAAAAGAAAACCTAAGTTTGCATTGTCTAGTCACTTGTAGATTTACTTTATCACATACCCAACCCAATGGATATGGCTTCTTGTGAGGTCTAGTTAGTAATCCCAGCTTCTTTACAATTGCTTCAGAAATTAAGTTTACTTGTGAGCCACTATCAAACAAAGTATCGGTCTTTTGATGCTTGGAAATAACTCTAATATGAAAAAGCTCATGTCTTTTCCTCTCATTTTCTTCATTATCAGTAGATTGTGCAAAATTACTAGTAGATGCTTCAGAATTTTTACCTTTTATACATGTGGCTATGATTGTTGTTTCATCCCCTTAGTCTGACCCCAAATCGTTCTGAATAGTTACAGCAGTCTTCCACTTTTTCCCACCGAACTTCTTGGGCCTTAGCTCCGTATGTAGAATCTAGCAGTGTTCATCATCATGC
Organism: Pinus taeda; assembly: GCA_000404065.3. Taxonomy (NCBI): domain Eukaryota; kingdom Viridiplantae; phylum Streptophyta; class Pinopsida; order Pinales; family Pinaceae; genus Pinus; species Pinus taeda. Next base: position 17,598 of record APFE031450177.1, on the reverse strand, counting down.
CCATCCTTCTTACAATGAGTGCATGAAGGTTTGGTCTTTTGTACAACATTTGTCTTCCTCTCTTTCCATTTCTTCTTTCTCTTTTCCTTGTTCTTGCTTGTAGTGGGTTTTGATGATCCCCCAACTTCTGGGTTCACATTCTAGCCTCTAGCCTCTAGATGTGTAGCCTGAATAGACACCTCATCTATGTTAATAGGATTAAACATGAGAATGGTGTGCTTTGAATAGTTGTGTATACCGCCTATATACTTCAGCAGAGTTTCAGGTGAGTCTAAAGAAATGCCTAGAATCAAAGCTCTTTTTCTAAATTCTTGGGTGTAGCTTTGCACACTTTTCCCTTTTAATTGGTGAAGAGTTTGCCAACTCATCATAGCTTGCTACATATAAGCTAGTGGATAGAATTGTTTTTTGATGGCAGAAACAAATTCATTCCAGGTAGAGAGAATTTTACCATGCTTCTTCAAATCAGCTTGTGTCCTGCCTTCCCACCATACTAGGGTGATGCCTCCAAGGCGTAGGCTAGCCAGCGAAATATTTCTCCTTTCAAAATCGATGTCCTACACTCTGAAATATACATCAATTTGTCTAATCCAGTTATCTAGATTTTTTGCATTCAATTCTTTGTCATAAACTAGCAAATCAAACTTCACATGTAATTTAGTCAAAGAAGGTTTCGTCTTTTTCTTTTTAGGGCTTTCTTTATGTGAAGAAGATGATGATGAAGGTGATGATGGGGGAGATGGTAGATAGGGCTTCTATTATTTTCCTTTGCCTTATGGGTGGGAAACTAGAAGAGGTTCTTCTACTCCTTTATCTTGTTTGGAGGTTGATGACTCTTCACCTCTGCCTCTCTTAAATTCTCTATACTTTTCTTCTACCATTGCTCTCAGGCTCATGAAGTTGTCCATGAATTGGGAGTCTAATTACAAGGGACATTCTTCTACCATTTTCCTCTTAGGATAGACTCTTCCAATTTCTAGGTTAATTTCAACCAACTCTCCTTCTCCTAATTTAAGCTTTGTCCTACTTGGCATTCAACAAAAAGGAATCTAGCACAAGCTTGTCTAACCTTAGCAACCTAGAGCTCTGATAACATTTGTTCTGATATTGATCCAAGGCAATTAATAAGGTATTACAGACTCATGTGCATGGATGTGCCTATGTTATTTTATGCAACGGATTGATAAGATTGTGAAATACATAGGCAATGAAGTAGTTGAAGAAAGCATAACAGGAAAACATATAAACACAACAATTTTAATGAGGAGTTCACCCAATACACCTAGACTACGTCTCCCAGTCCAGCCTTCAGTGGCGGACTCTCTATTATGTTTTCAAGCAGATTTTTTACAACAGTGAGCTCAATTTGAGTCTCACACTGCAGATACAAATCAGCAAGACCATACATGGATCCCCCAACTCTCCGGAGTACATAGACTCTCCTTATTGACTCTTGACCTCTATTGGTCACAGTGGTATGAGCCCAATCTGAGACTCATACAAGACAGGCATTACAGAGGAGTGCACTTGAAGCTCTCAAGCCTTCTTTGGGAAAATTGTCTGAATCTCTTTGTCTTTGTCTTAACTCTAGATCAATGTTGACTTTTCTCCTATAGGTTACCTTGGCTTCTTCTCTCTGCCTTCGGCTTATTGCCTACTGCTCTCTTGCTTGCTTCTCTCCTTGTTAGTTTGTGGCTTTTAAGCCAATCTGCTTCCTGACTATTCATTTTCGCTTCCTGGCTTTTTGGTCCCCCTACCTCTGTCCGTTTGAATCCCTTTGTCCTGCATAATCAGTCACTGTATAATGCCCCACAAGGAGGTGGCCACTTATTTCATAATGGATGAGTGTTAGTTCTCTTGGACATATTTGAAATGACCATTTTTTTTGTTAACTCCAAGAATTCCCACGAAACACGACCTTTCGCCAATGCATCGTACATATGGGACTTCAAATCATATGTGACCTTGCTTCATAATCTTTTCAAATCTAGTCATCCATCAGAATGCATCTTCGCCGTTGATCTGGGGACCCCAAATCTGATGGTCATCATTCATATCGGGTGGCTAAGTAACATGATATTTATCAATCCGATATGAGTGGTTCTGTCTCTCTTATTTAGGATGTGTGGCACTCATCGTATGGCATCAGGCAGAACTCAGTTGAAACCGCTTACCGCTCGAAGCCCCTCCAATATCCTGTCATTTATGGAATCCCGCTCTGGGGGAACCGAAACATTATTTTCCATGTTTTATAGTTATTTCGGGTCCAGGTGCTCGGGGCTTTTCTTCACTAAGAGGTTTTCTTTGAGAGGTTTCTCTATCACTAAACGCATATCAAAAACTACCTCCACTGCTTAAATTTGTCCCTACATTTTTTCGTTGGTGTCAACGCGTGTTACCATGGTCTTTCATTCTGTGTGCTAGATCGACGACCCTCATTAATCCACGCTGCTCGCCATTGCAACTGTCTGAGGATTCCCTCTAACAGCTTGATCCTTATAAGAGTTTGAATCTTTGGCATGATTTTTAAAGAGTTCATTAAAACTTAGAGAGTGTTCTAGGATCCATTTTCCATCAGTAACTTGCACGTGGAGGAATCGTGTGATCCATTTCTTTTGCAGCATATGCAGTGAAAATCTAACTTTTCTCCTTGAGTGTCTGGCCCCCTTGCGTCTGAAATGCCTTCCTATTCCTCTTCGACCACCTCTTCCTCTGGAAGAATCTTGTGTAAGATCCTTTACTTCATGAGCAAGGCACACAACCTCTTCAGAAGATTCAGGGGTTGTCTTCTTTCTAGAGGCTTTCTCTCTTTTAGTAAATTTTTTCACAAGGGAGTCAAAGGTAATATCTTTGGGATTTCCATTTGCTTTCAATGACTCAAAATCATTACAGTAAGTAGGAGAAAGTGCCTTTAGAAAAGTGATTAGAGGAATATCCAATTCAACATTAGTGACTTTGATATCATGCATTATAGATTTTACCTCGAATGCAAGAGCAAGAGGATCATTATTTTGTAATTCAAGGGTGAAGAGTTTAATCATGAGTTGAACAACTTCAAGTGCAATGTGTGAGTCATAGAGTTCATTAAGCTTTTGTAAGGCTTTGAATGCATTTGAAAATGGAAAAATGTGTCGACTCACCTCTTCACTTACTGATGCTATAATCAATGCATAGGCTTTGTTGTTCATATTTTCCCAAATGGCAAGCTCCTTATCTAAGCTAGGCTAGACTAGCTCTTTGACTCCTTCTCCAACACACACTCCTTTCCATAGCTCATTAAAAATAAGTGTGTTTTGGATTTTCTACGACCATTCAGGATAATTCTCCTTTCCATTGAGAACTACTCCCACAATAGATATAACTGAATGCATTGTAAAATCTATGTACAGTGGAGAAAAATATTGCTGCTGCAAAATTTTACTCGTAAAATGATTGTTATACCAACAACGTTCAACTTCACAACATTCAACATTCACCCAAATATCAGAGTCTTACTATAGCTATAGTTCTTTTTTTTCTTTGTATGGCAGAGATGAATGACAAAGACGAGAAGAGGAGATGAATGGAGGAGGACCATCGATGGTAAGCGATCAATGGTTATCAAAATCAAAACAAGTTGGGGCAATAACCACAGCTAAAGGCGTATTTTAGGTTAGAAGCAGGATTTTGGGGGGATAAAAAACAGTAAGCGGTATTGAGAGGGGAGCACATAATTCCACTAAGCGGTTGACACGTAGTGACTAGGGGGGAGAGAAAAACCACTCGTATCGGGCGGGTAACTCTCGTGCAACTAATGCACCTGAAATCGCTATAAATTGTCAGATTTTGAGGTGATGATAAACAGTGGAGATTAAAAGGCACATTTCAGGTGGGTAATCGCCGTGCAAGTGGTCCCCCACGAAATCAATGTTAGCTCTCGGGTCTGGAGGTTGAGATAAATGATGGAGAATGAGCCAGATAAAGTGAAACTTCAGGAACTGTGTTCGAGCGGGTTTAATGAAGGGTATGATTGCATCGCAAACATGCAATGGTATTTATGAGGGCAAGAGATTTGCGATATGCGATTAAAAAGTGGAGCTGATGTATTTATATATATATATATGGATTTATAATACTTGAGATCTGGCTCAAGGGAATATGAAAAAGGATATATGTGAATATGAAAAATGACATATGGTTCTTCAATGCAAAAGGGTATATATATACCATACTCAGAGCAGGAGGAAATCCAAGTCATTACAACACCTTCGGCTTCAACAGCTAGCTCCAATGCAATGCACTTCAACAAATTTATTAAACGATAAATGAGACTTCACAGGGATTTGATAGAGATGTTAGCCTGCAAAAGATACAAAACAAAGGCAAAATAGAATAGGAGTTACAAATTAAAAAGGAAGCCAAAAAATGGTGCCTGCTCTGATACCATGTCATATTTGGAGGTAACTCCTCAAATGAAATCTCATATTATTCATTTAGGTAGTTCATTATTATATACAAGAGGGAGTGACTATTCAGTTCATCTATCGATGACTCTCTATCTTCTCTATTATTTATTTACATTAATTACAATTGTACACCCAATCCCTCTGATTAGGTGTCAACAGTTCTTAATTTCTTGGTGTTATGAATTGTAATGGAGTGAGTTTTGGTTATTGCCTTGCTGAAGTACTTACAATAGGTCTATATAGAATTGATTGTCCACCTTGTACTTCTTTCTCATCTTCATCATCATCTCCATGAGATAATACAACTCCCTCTATAATAGATTTATATATTCTTCCATCTCAAGCTTCTTCTTCCTTGAACTCAACATCTCTACTGATAATTATTTCTTGGTGATGGGATTATAGAGTCTATATACTTCAGACTCCTCATTGTATCCAATAAATAAAAAATTCGTATTTTTGTCATCTAGCTTATTTCTCAGTTCTTTAGGTACATATGCATAAGAAATACATCCAAAAATTATTCAATGAGATATGTCACAACTCTGAATACTCCAAGCTTCTTCGGGAACTTGGTTCTTCACACTCTTAGTCGAACTTTTGTTAAGAATATAAAAGCACAAGTTACTACTTCTCCCTAATATTTATTTGGTAAATAATTTTCCTTCAACATAATTGGAGTCATATTCGTAATAATTTGATTTATCCTTTCAGTTATTCTATTTTGATGCAGAGTATAATGTGTATTGAATTGTCTCTTGATTCCATGAAATTGACAAAAATCAATGAAATCATTTAGCAAGTATTCACCACCTCTATTTGATCTTAAAATTTTAATATCATTTCCACTTTCCTTTCCAAACATAGCTTTAAATATTTTAAATATATAAAATGCTTTAGATTAATGTTTTAGGAGATAAACCCAAGCTTTCTAACTATAATCATTAATACAAGCTAAAAATTAAACATTACCAGCCAATGGTGGTATTTTAATTGGTCCACACAAATCTACGTCAACAATCTCCAATGGATATTTCGTCCTATAAAAAACTCAAGATACAATTTTTTGTTTATGATGCTTTGCCAATATACAACATTCACACGAGCTTGTTGGCTTTTGAATACTAGGTAATCCTTTAACCAAATTTTTATTTTACAGAAAACCTACGCCACAAAAATATAAATGACCATATATTAAATGACATAACCACAATTCATCCAAATTCTTAGTTTTATAGGCATTCAAGGAGGGAGACAATTCATTTTTCATTATAAGTGAAAAAATCGTATTCTTTATTATTTCCATTGTTTCTATTAGCTTCTTACTTGGATATTTATTAATGATAGTACACACATTGTTCTTCAAGAACACTTTGTAAATTTTCTCTATTAGTTGTACAATGCTTAACAAATTGCATTTTAAAATAGGTACATAATACACATTGTCAATTTTTATTCTCTCGTCATTTCTAGTATAAAGAACAACCACTCATTTACCTTTAGTGCATACCTTATTATCGTTACTCGGCTCAAATTCAAACTGAAAGTTGGTGTCTAGACTAGCAAACAAAATTTTGTTTCTAGTCATGTGATTGTTATAGCTACTATCTAAAAAACATATATCATTTGAACATTCTTGAGTCACGTTACAAGTCAAAAACATTAGCATATGATTATCTTCAAAATCTTCTGAAATGTGTGTAGATTTCTTGCCAACATTTTCTTTCCTTTTCAAACACTTGTTAGCAAGATGAACACATATTTTAAAATAATAGCACTAAACTTTAGACATATCATACATTTGATTTTCTCTATTCCATGTTCTATTGTTTATCCCCCTTAAATTAGAAAGAAATTGTTGAGATTTCCCCTCATGCTTATAATTATCTCACAAATGTCATTGATCAGCTACTTTGTCACCTATGCCTCTATCAGTTGACCTTCCTTTGTCTCTTCCTCTATTAAATTGCAATTTAGTTTTCAAAATGTTGCCCAATGCTCTATCATCATATCTTGACATCTGGGATTCATGTGCAATCAATAAGCCAATCAATGCATCAATTTGAATTTGACTTGTGTCCTTGAAATCTTTTATGGATATAACAATGGCTTCAAATTTCATTGGAAAAATTCAAAAATTAATTTCTTGATCACTCTCTTGTTTGAGAGGTCTTCTCCATACTATCTAAATTGATTAACAATACTCATGAATTGAGTCATAAAACTATCCAAGATTTAATTGTCTTTAATTTTCAAATTCTTGAAATCTCTTCTCAAATTCTACAAGTTGACATTCTTCACTTTCAATACACCTTTATAAAAATTCTTGAGTGTCCCACACCTTCTTCGAAGACTCTAGACTTGAATCCTTTGAAAATATCAATCTAAGACTTGTTGAATAAGGCTAAGAACTTTGTTTTCTCTCTTTCTATTCTCCCTCAGCAATATCTTTTTAGCATTTGTCAAAGACATATCGACTACCTAATCTATATTCTTTGGATACCCATTAGTAATAAATCCCTAAATATCATGAGAACACAATATTGTTCTCATTTGAATAGATCAAGAATCATGGTCTTTCTCATTCAATATAGGAACTGATGACTGAGTAATATTGGTATTTTTTCTTATCCATCTCTCACAAAAGGATGAATTCTTAAGATAGAACGTGAGTGTACTTTCATGATATAGCTATAGTTTTTTAGGCCCACGATATAAAAATGAGAGGATGATAACATAGGCTTATTCAATAGAAATGATCAATAAGTGTGTAATACTATGAAAATAAGGATGAGTTTCTTATGACAATGGACAAGTTTAAGAAAATGAATTGAATGTGAGTACTAGAAAATAAGATGTAGAAGATTCTCTACCACATAGAGAAATAATTTGGACAACATAAGCCACTCTCTAGAAAAATAAAACTGAGATACTCATGGGTAGTAAGTCAAGATAATTGTCTAAATAAAGTAAAAATTCACCTTGATGTGATGTGACGATGTAGAGATTTATTGGCATATATGACGAGAAAATGGTCTCATAATACGAATTGTGGTAGTGCAATATATTAACATATTATTTTGAAATTCAAGAGGAAAGATATTGAAAGTTTTAAAAATAATATGGCAGTAATGGATAATAGTAAAAAACATGGTTTTGCATTAGTATAAAACATTCAATTTAAAATTCCTCCAACAATAATAGCTCATGGAGATCTCAGGCTCGACTTACAATCTTCACACGTCCAAGTTGTACTTCTGAAGGCATCAATGCAGTACTCATGCCACACAACAAGACTACACTCTGCCAAAAATATTTGTCCCGATTGTAGCTTTACTCCACTAAACAATGACTCCTAAAAAACACTAAGAGTCTCATCTAGATGCTCTCTACACAACAACATTGTTCAACCTCACACATCAACAAATACTTGAATTATCTCAGCCTCACTATCAAATTCCAACAATCTACAGACTGACTCTAATACCAATTGGAAGAAATAGAGAACAACAACAAAAAAATAGATCACTACTACATCTGATAAATTATGCATGTAAATATAAAATCTCACAGTGGGATACCCACCTCTGGATGGGAAAATCTATTTATAAAAAGCCTTCAGTAAGTTAAATCAAGTTGAATATGGATTTTTGTAGGTGGTGTTTCCCCTTCACATTTGAATAAGGTAAGGCAGTGTTTCCCTTTCGAATCTACTTAAGCCAAGTCGGTGTGTTGTGAGGCAGTGGAAGATTCTGGAGATGGTGGAAGACAGTGTGACGGTGAAACAATTGTCTCTAACATAGATTCCATCTAATATTTGTGGTTATAGAGCCCATGTTCCCTCCCCATGCACTACCTACAAGATGTTATAAAGAATATTCTAAGAGAAATGCATGCTTTCTCCTTACTTCCCATCAAATTACCTTCAAAAATTTGCTACAACACACAAAATATTTGGAGCAAGCTATATCATAAAATTACTTCAAGTAATTATACCCAATCATGAATATTCCTACCAAGTCTAAACTTTCTTTCGCATTTCCAAATACTATTGAAAGTCTTAACTTCATTATTGATTGTAAATTTATGTTCAATTTGAATATATATTCCAAGTAAAATGTCCAAATATTTGGCAGTTGAGATTGGTTTTAACTGATATATGATAAAGTGGTCAGTTTCCCTAGGTCAATGCTCCATCTAGAAATTTACTGAGGTGCTAGGGATCCTTCCATTCAATGCTTTACAAATGAGGTAAAAAAACTAGGTAATTCAATTATGAATGTATTGAGCGTTTAAAAAGGTGATCACTAGAGGGATGGTCATTTACTACTCTCTAGTGCTTAATAAATCCAAGACCAGATCCTTCTATGAGTCCTAATAATTCACACAATTAAAACCAAATCTAGATGAATCAGTTATTCATCATCCTTATGTAAAGGAGTGAAAGACCAAAATTGCAAGACAAGCACTAGGTTCTTTATATTATACTCGAATATACCTGTAATTACGTTTCTTCTCCAACATGAGTTTTGAGGAACTGTAAGTTTGAGTTGAAAGATATTACATGAAGTTTTGATTATTTTGTGAGAAGTTAATTCAATATGTATTGTAATTAAGGTTAATTGACCAGCCATCTGAATGAATGACATGACCAAACCCAGACATGATTGGAAAGTAGTCTAAAAAAGAAGATAGCAAGGGGCGGGGAGGCATGGTTGCTAATGGTATTGAAAATAGCCAAAGGGTGTCCACTATTCACTAATGTGTTCAACGTTATCAAAAGTGGTTTTCACAAAATGAAAAAATGTGGATCTAAAACCTTTGTTAAACTTCTAATGAAAAGTGGTTGGATGTTGATCATAACTTGGTGGGCCACCAGCTCTCCTTATTTGTATGCTCTTTGGATTATCCTTGTACTTATCAAAACATGAGAAACTTTTTAAAGTAGAAAATATGCAAAGGATGATTTTAGGCATATAACATGGAAAGTCAAATATACTAGGAATATTCAACATTTCATAGAGTAATTATATTGTAATAATTATGGCATCACCTATCTCATGAACTATCACAAACTAGAAGACACTTTCATCCTTTAAGTTTTCATCCCATATCCATGCATTTTCTAACCATGTTATAGAGTTACTACATGTTGGGTCAAGAAAGTTGAGTAGAAATACGAGGTTGCATGTGGAAAATTCTAGAGCAACCCAAAGTTATCAAAGATGGATAAGGAACATTAGGTCATAAAGTAAGAATAGATTTAACTCCACCAAGTCACGGCATGTGCAATATGATCCCCATTATTTGGATTATGTGGCACCAATTGATGGGCCATCAGTTCTTTTGAGTTTTTTTCCAAACAACTTGCTCTAATGTGAGATACCATAGATGGAATCATGTATAACTGCGCCATATCAAAGGAACGGGCCAAGAAAAACTATAAAATTGAAATAAATATATTTTACCTTTGATAAAGAAGTGGCCAACATATGTGAATCATAAACAAACATGATCTAGTAATTCAATTTTTTTCTAGTTTAAACCAATATTTCATTTCATGATTTTTGGACCGTGCTTAATGTTCTAAATCTTTAGTGGATGTGGTGAATTTTTAGTGTTAAAACCATTATGCGACTGTGGTTCCATGTGACAAAATGACACAAGATTAATAGTTAATTTACATTTTGATATTGAATTTCCCTAATTTAAAACATATATTATGTTTGGATATTTGGTACCATATCTTTCCTCGCATGTTATAAATCCCATGGACAAGACAAAACCTAAAGTTAGCGAATTAGAACCATGTTACTAAGCATTGGGAAGTAGAAAGTCCAACCTATTGAGGCTTACTTCATACATACAAAACACTACATGAGGGATCAAAAAAGAAGCATATGCAAGAGCTATATATGTGTGTGTGGAATGTGGCTATGATTTATAATTTTTTAATCTTTTAATAAAAAAAATGTTTATTGAAAAGATGGACGTTTACAAAAAAAATAGATTTAGAGAAAATGGTGGATATGTTGTATAATTATGTATGTGGAATCATACCATTTGGTTCTTTGAGTGTTTCCAACCTTAAAATAATAGTTTGTAATTTTCTATACTCAATTGTATCAATATTATCTTTTCTACACTTCTCAATAATTTAATTATCACGTTGCAACTACACTATAGTTTTTTGGGATACCAAAATGTAGCACCTTCCTCCCACACCTACCCAACCTTACCATTCCATCGGGGTATATATGTTACAAAGAGTTTCTATGATATGATTCAACCTCTTAGATCACCTTAATGAAGGGGAATCGATGAAACCAAAACCTTACTGACCTCTCTCAAGTTCTATGAGACCCCCAAAGGCTATAAAACCCTTCTAGGTGCCTAGACACTTAGTTAAACCTATGGTTTTGTGTCTTGGAATCCTATATGCTAGCACAACACTGCTGGAATTTGACCATAACCCTCCAGTCACATGCACAAGCCTACAAGGCACATTATTTTTCACCCAGTGCTATGCCTGTGACTGCAAGAATTGAGGCACCTTTTCAAGGCTATTCTCCAGACCACTACCCAGAACTTAATGAAACTCCTAAAAATGATGAATTAGACATGGATTAAGCCCTTCACACAAATATTAGACAAGAATGTGACATTTCATAGACATCAAACACATCATGAATGTGTAGTCTACAGGTAATAATTACATATTTGATCATAGGGGTCGCATAATTACTTGAGAATCGCCAATAAGGTTTGATGGCCTCTCACAATAATTGTATTATCATCTATTAGATCATTCATTCATTAACATTCCATCTACTAATAAAAACATGATGATATCCATAACTCAAATTTGTCATTAACCATGCTTGTAACCAACATATAACAAGATAAACAATAATAGAAAATCTATCATAGCCATGTAATAAAAAGTACATTTACACATAGAACACAAGAAGAAAAGAGCTCTTATTAACATATTAAAATCCAACCAAGCTAGGGACTTCCACGTACTACCCGACCATTGATTTGGCTCAATCAAATCTTTCTTTTAGACAATCACCTCCATGCCATATTCCAAGCATGAATGTGGTACTCATAACCATTCTAATCATGCTTCTCAGGATTTACCACATATCCCGCAAGAACAAGTCAAGCATTTATAGGCCTAAAGTAACCACCTATGAAAATAGGCTTTACCGTATATCCCACCATACACCGTTCAATGATTCCTAGGCCCAAACAGGAAAGATACACCATGACGCTTTACCACAATCCCACCATATACTGGTCTAGGGATCCCATCCTTAGGCTTTACTGTGTATCCCACATTTACTAGTCCATGGATTTTTAAGAATTTGGGAATCTTCCTAAGACCACCTCAGTCAATTTAGGAACCATTCAAAAATCCAACTCATCCACATGAAAGAACCCCATCACACCATGGCTATTCAAAAATGGCAAGGAAAGAATGAAAACCCCTATCACACCTAGAAAAACCTACTCCAATGACAATAAGAGAACTAAATACACACATGCTTATACCATGCGTGCCAAAATTAGCAAGGAAATCATACATGCAACTCAATACCTGCAAGTAATCCCCTTGTAGCCTCTTGATCCAACTCTTCCTTGCTCGATCTTTTCTTTCCTTTTCCTTCCTTATCCTTCCTTTTCTTTTCATTCTCCAATGCTAGAGTGCTCCAAGAATGATCTATGTGTGCAAGAGTATGAGAGAATAGAGAGAAAAAAGAGAATAGAGATAGAGCTACAAAACTAAACCGTCAAAAGTCTATGAACTAATCCTTAGAATCCTTTTATCATTGAGGCCTCTATTTTCTTCAATTTCCTTTATTTTTCCTTCATTTTCCTCCTCACATGCAATTTGTGAAATTTCACCTTAATTTTCTCCTAATTTCCTTTGTTTTCATAAATTAAATGCCAATTAATTCCTCTTTACCTTTTCAATGTCCTTTCTATTTCCTTTTCCAATTTCCTCTAAACCATAATAAACAAAATGAACACCCGCCAGGATTTCTTTCCCAATATTTAGCTTGGAATACATGCCCCATGACCTTGGTCTTATTTTTCTTTTATGAACATTATTTCATGGATTTTTAACCTAAGGTTGTTATGGACCCCTCCCCCTTAGGGGAACACCATCCTTGGTGTTTAAGGACAGCTACAACTAGAAAAAATGCTAAAAACCAAAACATACTTCCCATGGAGATTTACAACTCAGCTCATTGTAGGATTTACAATTACATCCTATTGAGAACATGATAATCGTACCATTTGTTGGAGTTTTATAACTTAGTTGATTATAGTATTTACAATAACAACCACATATGTACTCATACACATTTGATTCAAGTAGTAAATAATCATACTGTCTATAGAGCTTTATAAATCTAGATCGATACAGTATTTACAATTATATACACATATACACATATGTAAATTTGCTCAACTAGGAGATAAAATAATTTGATACCCACATCAGTAACAAGGGAATCTAGAACCTCAAAGCTCCACCCTCAAAAGTAGTACTAGGATTCACCTCTTTCCTAGGATGTCCAAAATCCACTGTCAAAGTCAAATCTCCATCCAATGTCCAATGCTAAAATCCTTGTGCTACTTGTTCTCTTAGTGAACAATTACTAACTCATTGTTCTAGGGAACACTCCCAATGTGCTTCTAATTCCTTTTGGAAATGATAATGACCAAATTCAATGTATTCCCTACCCTTCCCTTCCCTTGTACATAGTCCCTCGGGAAATCTGGTCACTCCCTTCCATGTAGTCACTCACCTTCCAAGTTCCCCAACAACCCTCTCCTGAGATCCATCCCTTGCCAAGGTTTCCTCAGATTGAAAGGTACAAAAACCAAGGCATATTCCTTCCTCAAAACAATCATACCATTTATAGCATGCTCATGGCACTCAATGGACACTATTGGGTACTAGTGTCCCACAATGGCCCTGGTCCTGAAGTGCTTTACCAACATACTACTCTTAGTGCAATTCCTTTCACTGTTACTTCTAATTCTTTCAGTAAGTTTCAACCACCTAAACGGGCATTTCTAACCACGCAAATTGAAAATTTCCATGCTTTCATGTACCAAGCACATAATTTCCATTATATTCAAAATGAGTTGAAATCAATCCAAATCATACCTCATTGGTAGTTCGTCAATAAGTTCCACTTGCAATTATGTTCACTTCTTATCAAAACAAGTCAAGCTAGTTATTTTATCAAATATCCATGTGTAAACATATCACATTTGGTTAGCTCAAAATCAAACCATTATAAATTAGAATCATAAATCACATGTAACCATCATAAATAAATATCATATATCACTTGTAGCCATCATAAATAAAAATCATAGATCAAATGCATAATTCTCATGGAAATAAAATACTGATACTTATCCTTCAAATAATTCATTGCTTTTGCCTTGATTCTTTGCGTACACACACAAGGTCAGTTTTCACACTTGAAAAGCATCTAATTTCTTCACATATCTTCAATCACATACACATATACACAATTTACATCACAAACATACACCTACACACAACTTACAACAACACACAATACATGCACTATAGTCGTGTACAACACAAGACATACACCTATACTTGGTGTATAACACAACACATACACCTACACACGGCGTACAACACTACACATTACATACACCTACACCCAGTATACAACAAAACACATAGACCTACACCCGATGTAAAACACAACAAATATAGCTACGCATGGTGTACAACGCTACACATTCCATACACCTATACCCCGTGTACAACACAATACCTACACCTACACCCGATGTATAACATAACACATAAACCTACACCTCGCATACAACACAGTACATATACATACACAAAATATAACACAATGAATACATGTGATAAAACAAAACAATTACACAATGCACATAACACAATACCCCATGTACACAACTTAGCATGTATAACATGTAGACAATACCACATGTACATAGCACCAGCTACACAATTTGTACACAACACCACATGTACAAGGCACAACCTACACAATGTGTACATAGCACCACATGTACACAAAACAACATAGACAACGTGTACACAACACCATGCACACATAACACCACATGTACAACATTTACACAACACCGCATGCACACAATACCTCATGTACAACATTTACGTAGAACAATGTGTATACAAAACTGCATGTACAACATGTGCTCAACACTATATATACATAACATCATATGTACAATCATCTGTGCCCAACTTCATATATGCCACACATATATACCTCATGTACAACATTTACGTAGAACAATGTGTATACAAAACTGCATGTACAACATGTGCTCAACACTATATATACATAACATCATATGTACAATCATCTGTGCCCAACTTCATATATGCCACACGTATACAACACTATATATACACAATACCACATATTCAACACACATACAACAATATGTATGCAACATCGCATATAAAACAGGTACACAAAATTATTACTGCACATCCAAAAACTATACTGACTCAACCAGGCAGCTTTTCTTCTAGTGTCTTTCCACCATCCATGCTTGTCCCAGCATGTTGCAGGTCACACTAATTTTCATTCCACTAATGTATCCCCCAACATTACCTACCATAGCATAAACATAGAAATAATACAACCACATAATATAAAATCATATCCACATGATACTAACCTCATAGATTTGTCAGGCCTACTCTTCTCACTTGATTCCTCGTAAAACTAGGAACATCTTCATGCAATTCACTTGCATAAGAAATCATTCCTCCACAAAGATGATTCCTAAAAATTATGTTAGAAGACAAAATACATACATGCATACACATAACAAGGATCATTTTCGGGGCGAATGTTCGCCCTTTGGTGAAATTAAGGGGTTTTAAATTTTTAGTGGGCAAATATTTTGCATCATAGTACGTTTTTACAAATCACCTCAAATAGCCCACCTTATTTTAAGGGAGAGGGTAAAAAAGGTAAATTTAGCCCTTGAAA
>APFE031450173.1:71100-103386 GCA_000404065.3 Pinus taeda | reverse complement strand
AGGGAGAGAATATTATGGCTATAGTGCCAAGGAGGGGATATTAATGCATTGTGGGGTTTATACACCATGGTGTTTATAATACTAGGGATAAAGGGGTATAAGGAGCTAAGTAGTAGAGTTAGTTGTTAACATGGAGGGAACACATAAGTAAGGGCTGGTCCAACCAGGTTTTCTTTGAAAATCACTTGAAATCAGGAGTAGATCAAAATGAAAAGATTTTTGCACAAGAAATGTGGCTTTTTAAAGCCATAAGAATGTAAAACATTTGAATTTCTATGCTTTGTGCAACTTGGGGAAAGGGTGTTAGCGATGAGTGATATACAAATGAGAAACAAGGGAGTTAGTCATGCTCCAGAGTGCTGCTCTTCCGATAGATGTTTCAGCAACTTTGATTTTGAAAGAGACACCACTTCTGCAACCCCACCTACCTACCCAACTAGATTTGCTAGCATTTTTTGTTCCTTCTTGGAGGGTGCACTTGGACTTGCAAACCCTTTGAATGCCTTTTCTTTTCATTGGCTTTTTGCTTTCCTTTCCTATCTAATACAACCCTTATTCCTTCCAAGGTCTCAGATTAAGCAGTTGGGAACCTTAGTTTCTCTACCTAGCTACTGATATGCCAAGATTAAACAGTTTGGACAGATTTCATTCTCTATTCTACAACATAAATTGAAAACATGGCATGATCCAGATTAGACTGTTGGACCACCCATCAAAATTGAGTTCTTATGAAAGTTAAGACAGACATTGTCTTCTTAAGGAAATATGGGATCTTTGCATTATCAAAGCAGAGCATATTTGGACCTTTGATATCCAATCATGAAATATGAAACCTATTGGTATAGGTATCCAACAGATAGTATTGTTTGGATCCATACAATTATATAGAAAGTCCATAGATGTGTCCAGACAATTTGTATGAGTAGGACAAACATCTATATAGTAGTTTTTTTGCTCAATCTAATGTGTGTTTGGTATCCATAGATGTATCTGTATAGTTTGTATGGGCAGGATAAATCTGGTCAAAGTTTGATTAGCTTTGTAACTTAATATGACCTAAGGAACTAGTGGCAACCAACAATTATAGCCAAACAAAACATAGGAGGGAAAAAGAATAGCACCTTTGAAATGAAATGAATAATGAGTACAAGAGAAACATGAAATGAGATAAACATAGATGTACAAGAGCGTTGTCCTGAGAAGGAAAACCCTAGAATGTGAAGAAGGGGTAGTAGAAGAATCCTTTCCTAGACTAAGGTTTCACTACCACTAGAGGAGGTAGACAGGCCTTCTCATCATCCAACTTAATGGTATGGACATCAACACCACATGTCTGCTGAATAATTTCCTCTAGAAAGATGCCTAGACAAATACTATCGGGGTGAGTAATCCTAGCTGACATCAAACTTCTCTTGATTACTGATAGGAGTGGAGGCAGAAGAAGAACTAGAGCCACTCCTCACATACAGGTGTGAAGAACTCCTAAAATATGGGGAGAAATTGGTAATGCTTCTCTTAGTAGGCGTTCTGCAGTGGTGATGCTTATGAACAACATTGTATCTCATAGGTGCCCTCAATGTGGCACAATGTGGAGCCTTGGTGGTGTGGGCCAAGGAGCAATGCTAGATGGTTCTTGCATTATCCAACCAAGTGTTTGAAGAATGTTGATAAAATTCTACCCAAGTCCCTGTAAATGCAATAAAACCTCCCTCTTATCTCATTTCAATAGGAGATTTAAACATATAATTCTCCTTAGTCTCTACCTCAGGAAAAAAGAAAAGCCTGCAAATCATTTCTGCTAGGGTAAGATGGAGATTTGTCTCAACCCTCAACTGATGTGAGTACATCTAAAACTGCCAAGAGGAAAGGGAAGCCCAACAGATGGAACTGGAGATAGTATGGCCAAACAAAGGAGAGAAATGTTTCTTTTGTTGTTCAGTTCTTGTCCCATATTTCTAATAGATAAGTGATTAAATATGTATAAAGGAGAGAAATACACATGTTTATATTCATTTCTTGTTCTATATTCCCAACTCATTCCTGCTTGAGCAAGGCATTTATTCTATCTCATGATTACACTAATAATTGTGACTATGATATTGCATTAGTGCCACCATACCCAAGACTTCTTTCTTCTATCTATTATAAGTTATGATGTATTTTCAGTTGATGGGGCTCCCATCTCATGGGTTGCTAAAACTGACTTTGTATTCATTGTCAAGTCCTTTTCTATAAGATCCATTAGAATTGATAGGCTATCCACTTTGTCCTCCCTGCCAACTTTACCTCTACTGTTGACATCTCCCATTGGGAATCAATGCCCAAACTAGTAGGTGGCATTTTCCAATTAGTGTTTGGATATGAGTTTGCATGAAGTACTCATGACCAATCCATGTTGAGGGTAGCTTGCATCTAATTACATGCAACTAGATTAGTAGTCAATTGGAAATTCTAGTTTAAAGTTTAAACACTGTGATTCGTAACTTGGAATGTAAACACGTTGTCTCATCTATATCAAACTACAATGAAGATAGCTATTATTTTTGTTTACATGGACTTTGTTATTTCATTCCAATGAGCTGTAGGATCCCTTGGTATTTTCCTTTTGCAAATTTTAGATAACATGGTTGTTGGGCACAAAGAAAATGGCATACAATGTGCACAAAACACAAGAATGTAACAAGTGAATAGAATGTACAGGGATAGAATAGGTAATATATCATCTCTAAGCACAAGACCAAAACCAAGCCTTATCAATCAAAGGTAATGCACATGAAGACATAGAACAACAACCCAAAGCATTATGGATGGAGGAGACTAAGTAGAGTAGGAAGTTCAAGCATAAAATTATACCCTTAAGGGATCAATTTATGTTATTCCATTCCCAAGAATATCTTTATAACAACTTTGCAGGCTACTATTTATAAACTCAGAATATATGTTATAATAAACATAAAAAATAGTAAAAAGAAAAAAGGAAATTAAAAGAAATGAAAAACTAGATGTCCTTTAAAGCTTCTCACCTAGTCATCCTCTTCAAAATGAACAAAAAAAGCTCCCATGGATTATGAGTTGCACTTAGCATGGATGATATAACCCAACTTAGACCCATATATGCCTTCATTTCTCCCACTGGGAGCCTGCATATACATTTCTCCTTTATACGTCCATCCATTTGCTTCATTTCTATAGAAATAATTAGAGTTCTCCACATTGAACATAGACTCTATGTTTTTCATTAGTAAGCACTGCCACTTCCTCACTCTTTTTTATCCAAAGTTGTTTCCACAAGGAAAAAAGTAGAAATAGCCTTAGATGTTAACGCATATTTTCCACTAAGCCATTCGTTGGCAGTCACAAACCATTTTTGATACAACGATTGTGGTATTTTTTCTTACGAGTGTTAGTTATAGTTTGATTTTGAGACACATGCCAATCCATGTGATTGTTATTCTCTTCTTGAAACTTGAAGTGCTAACCGCATGGTGTGCATTGTCTTGGAAAATCCTCATACAATGCAATAACAAAAATTTCATGAAGAACTTTGAGTATATCTTAATTGAATTGAGTTCCAATGATATCTTGAGCAACAACTAGTGCTTTAGATGGAACTGACTTTGGAGGTGTTGCATTCAAATATGGGGCTAGAAACAAGGATGTTTTAGTAGAAATGACATGTATAGTTGCATTTTTATCCAAGGATAGATTTGGTATTGTAGCTAAAGAAAGTATAGATGGATTGGAAGAAGAGGCAACTTAAGTTTCTATATATATTACACCCTGTGCCATCAGTGACCATAAAAGAGATGACACATTACCTATCGAATATGATAATGTCGTGTTTGAAGTTGTCAACTATGATTTTTGTGATGTTGATGCTACCAGTAATGAAGTTGGTGGTGGGCTACGAGATAGAGGAGGCTGCACTCCTAAAACTTGGAAAGATATGCTATTGGACAATATAGGAAGTAAAGTAGGCATTGATGCTAAGCCTGAATTAGGATTCATCGTGCTACTACTCACAATAGATCCCCTTGTTTCGGATGCTCCATAACTTAATTGTGATTGTTGTGGAGGTTGGAATTGCATCAATGATGCCTAATATGAAGTAATCTGTTGAAATGGAGTAAGAAAAATTGGTTGTACTTCCTGAGGTATTGGTAACTGCTATGGAATTTGGTTACCTTGTGAAAGGTTGTGTGATAACTGATTCAACAAATTTGGAGTAGCTTGGGATTGTGACACTTGCTGCAACTCTGGTAGATATTGAAGAATTTGTTAAATAGGTTGTGATTGAAGTGGATATTGTTGAAATGACTGTGAATAACGACCTTGGGAATGGAGAGAAGGAAGTTGAACTTGTGATTGACCAGGCTTCATGAAATTTGTTTGAGGTTGATGGTTTAGTGGTTGAAGTTGTCGATGTTAATTGGGTGGTGCAAATGGAGGTATAGGTGACAAAATGTGTATATAAGGATGTATAGATTGTATGATAGGAGACAAAGAAGAAAGTCTCTACAATTGTTTTCTTTGTGATAAATAGATGTTACTCAATGATGGTGTCATATGTGACAGGAATTCGAAGCTGAGGGGATCATAGTTAATGGAAGATCCACAATTTTCCTAACATTTTGGTACCGTTCCTAATGGAATTTTTGTATCTACTGACCTAGATTCAATTGTTGAAGCTGTAGGGTGACCAATAGAATGTGCTAAATTGAATGAATACTCCAAGCTAGAACTTGAATTATTGTGTGCAGTGACAAAATCTTTAAGTTTTCTCAGCCTTGATTATGAATTTGGGCTATTATTTTGATGCGTCGGTGAGGAGGCTGACCCATTACAAGTTGATGTCCTAATGCACCTTGACTACCTTGCATAAAAGACGATGTCTTAGTGGAAGTATCTCTAATATTTCAAGACACAATGCCTGATTTCTTTGTTGTCCCAATGGATGTATCTTTGATATTTCAAGACACAATACCTGATTGCAAAAGAGAATATTCCTAGTGTTCTTCAGACTCATACATTAAGAAAAATATCATTCTGTGAAACATCCTTCATCTTTACATGATAAGGAAATCACTAAAAAAGGGAAGAAAGGAAATGGGGAATAATTTGTCATCAAACTAATTAGATCAAAAAAGACAGCATGGAGAAAATAAGGTTACCCTTCTAGAAGGTTGTCTCTCTGTCTCAATCATAACTCTATCCATATAAGAAAAGGGTCCATGCATATGCTAATCATTATCAGGAAGAGCAAGTTCCAAACAAAAAGGCTATTCTTGACTAGTAGATGCAACGTAAACCACCACACTCTTGGTTGTTGCACTAAGTGATCTTGTATCATCACGATGTTGATTGGGCACTACTAGAACCTTCACAAGAGTTAGATATAATGATCACAAGGTAGACGCAACCTTATTCATAATCTCAAAGTCTACGAGATCAAGTAACTTCCTTTTAATTTCCCGGGCTTGATATGTTTCACCTACACCTATAAAACCTCCAATGTCAACCTCTGATGCATATTCATGCCACCCAAGTTGACAAAGACACATTATTGAAACCCCTTCAATACCATGGTCTCTTCTTCTATGTTGATGAAGTCCTGTTTGTATAACAGAAATATATTAAGGTTCAATGGACCAATGCGAAGTAATTCCAATCTTCATAGACATTGGGTTAACATACAAAACAACTAAAACTGTGTTAATGTCATTGCTAACTTCTATACCTGCTGCATTTGGTGCCAAATTTCTACTTGTAGGTCCTTGTTCATCCTCTTTCTTCACATCTACTTTTCAATCAATAACAAGAGATATCTGGAAAACTATTTCTTTGTAGACCTTCCCTAAATGGTTTAGTATATCTACATACCCGAAATGAATTTCAGGCATCATTGTTGTTGTTCTTTTCAGCTGATGTGTCAAAAACGATAAAACACCATCTAGACTTGAAAGGCATCTCAAAATTATAATGTGTTGTGCTACCTTAATATCTTCTAGCTTACTAGCTAGCTCTCATTGAAGGCTCCCATTCGAAGCTAGTTTTTCGCTTCTCAGGCAAGCACCTTGAGCAACAACATGAAACACGAATTTTATGTCTGTTGGTATGGCTACATAAGTAAATTCAAATAAGATTATAAAAGTAAAACAGAGGTATTTTCAACATACTTTTCAGATTACAAAATTAAAATGTAGGTGTTTTCAAAATTATTTTCTCTCATAATGGTTTGTTGCCTCCTTAAATAATGCAACCAAGAGCAAGGGAATCTATCACACCAAACTCACTAGATTATAGAATTCCATAAAGCTTTAAAGGTTTTCTTTAAACAAACTTTTTTTTGAATAAACAATAACAAGTTCCCATTACCCTATCATGTTTCCTTGTGAAGACATTTGAATCAACTAACCAAACAATCAAACCTAGTAAATAAAAAACAAAGATACAATATGTTGCATTGACTATTAATCATTCCAAATACTTCACACAATTGTAGGCAATTAAAAGTTCAAACTCATTCACAACAGTACAAATACTTCACACAGTCAGGGGAAATTAAAATTTCAAACTCATTCCAAACACTTCACATGGTTGGAGGCAATTATTTGTCTCCCGGTTGCAAGAAACTTCAATGCTCTGGTGGAGAAGTGGATCCATATCAACGGTTAGCATTGGTTAAGTCTCAAGTATAAAAATTATAAATCACATGATGGTTTAATAGTTATCTAGGAAACTATATTTATTTTATGGATTCTTCTCACTCATATAGATTAACGAATTCAGGATCTAAAAAGCCTTAGATCTTATTTGAGAGTCATTTGGTGGTAAATGGTCCCACTGAGTTTGAGAGTTGATCCAATTTTTTTTAGCTTAGGTGGAACATAGTTATATATTTAGTTGATGAAACTAAACTATATGTCCTTATATAGCCGTATTTCTTAACGAAACCTCTAGGTTCTCCCTTAGCCACTGCCAAAATAAAAACCAGAGGATGAGAATCCCTCACATATAGGATGCTAAGAACCTAGGTGACAAGGGTGCTAGAAAGTTCAAGGAATCTGTCATGGTCCCTTTCTTTTACTTTGTCTCTAGATGTATATGCTATAAATATGATTCCCATTTCAAATGCGGATATTCCTAAATTTTAGTTTGGAAATTAATAAACTACGTAGGATTCACTCCTAAGGATCATATTAGGCTTCAATTCTAACGATCCTTAGTAAATTAGATGTATATACAAGTTTAGTTAATGAACATCATGTCCATTTGCATTTGAGAATAGTGATATCTCATGTATTATTGAATTGACTCTGGGCATAGGTGTGACTAGAAAATTCCTGTGTTTGTGTGTCATTTGGAAATAAATAAGGTTTTAATTCTACATGAATACGAAAATTGAAGGATGGACTTTGTCATAGTTGGTTGATGGTTGTGAATTTTTACATACTTGGGCTAGTTGGTTAAACTCCCATGCTATCCAACCATGGATGATATTTGAAAAGACTTCTTAGCCCAAGGTACAAGAAATAATTCATAATAGATGTCTCTATAGAGGAAATATTAAGTGAGCTCCATAGCTACCAATAAAAGGCTCTACGTACAGAGCTCTCGTATTAGAAGAACCAACAAGAATGAGAATTAAAACTACTACACAAAGTTTGAGGCAACTAAAAGTTCAAACTCATTTCAAATACTTCGCAACGATCTACCTATAGGGCTCTCATATAAGAAGAATAAACAAGAATAAGAATTCGAAATACTTCACACAGTCAGAGGCAATTATTTTTCTCCTGGTTGCAAGAAACTGCAATTCCCTGGTGGAGAAGTGGATCCATATCAACTTTTAGCATATATTAAGTAAAAAGTATAATAATTATAAATCCCATGATGGTTTAATAGTTATCTAGGAACCTACCTTTATTTTATGGACTCTTCTCACTCATATATATTAATGAATTCAGGATCTGAAAAGCCTTAAATTCTTTTTGAGAGTCCCTTGGTGGTAAGTCCCAATGAGTTCGAGAATTGATCCAATTATTTTTAGCTTAGGTGGAAGATAGTTATATATGTAGTTGATGAAACTAAGCTATATGTCCCTTATATAGCCTTATTTCTTAATGAAACCCCTAGGTTTTCCCTTAGCCGCTGCCAAAATAACAACCAAAGGATGAGAATCCCTAATATCTAGGGGCCTCTTTATTTTACTTTGTCTCTAGATTTCTATGCTATAAATATGATTCCCATTTCAAATGCAGATATTCCTAAATTTTAGTTTGCAAATTAATGAACTACATAGGCTTCAATCCTAAGGATCATACTAGGCTTCAATTCTAAGTATCCTTAGTAAAGTAGATGTATATGCGAGTTTGGTTAATGAAAATTAGCTCTATGCATTTGGGAATAGTGATATCTCATGTATTATTGAATTTACTCTGGGCATAGGTGTCACTAGAAAATTCCAGTGTTTGTGTATCATTTGGAAATAAATAATGTTTTAATTCTACATGAATACGAAAATTGAAGGATAGACTTTGTCATATCTGGTTGATGATTGTGAATTTATACATACTTGGGTTAGTTGGTTAAAATCCCACACTATCCAACCATGGATAATATTTGAAAACATTTCTTAGCACAAGGTACAAGAAATAAGTTGCAATAGGTGACTCTACTGAGGAAATATTAAGTGAGTTCCACATCTACCTAGAAAAGGCTCTACCTACAGGGCTCTCATATAAGAAAAAGCAACAAGAATGAGAATTGAAACTACTTCACACAGTTGGAGGAAATTAAAAGTTCAAACTCATTCAAAATACTTTGCAGGGATCTACCTACAGGGATTTCATATAAGCATAAGCAACAAGAATGAGAATTCCAGATACTTGACATAGTTGGAGGTAGTTAAATGTTTAAACTCATTCCAAATACTTCACATAGTTGGAGGAAATTATTTGTCTCCTGGTTGCAAGAAACTGCACTGCCTAGAGGTGATGTGGATCGATACCAACTATTAGCATTGGTTATCGCAAGTATAATAATTATAAATACCATGATGGTTTAATAATAATTATATAGGAACCTATATTTATTTGATGGACTCTTCTCACTCATATAGATTAATGAATTTAGGATCTAAAACCTTAAATTCTATTTTAGAGTCCCTTTGTGGGAAATGGTCCCAATGAGTTTGAGAGTTGGTCAAATTTTTTTTTATCTTCGGTAGAACATAGTTATAAAGGCATCTAATGAAAATAAACTATATGTCCCTTATATAGCCTTATTTCTGAACTAAACCTCTAGGTTCTCCCTTAGCCTCTACCAAAATAACAACCAGAGGATGAGTATCCCTAACATATAGGACGCTAAGGACCTAGGTGACAGAGGTGCTAGAAAATTCAGGGAATTTGTTGTGGTCCCTTTCCTTTACTTTGTCTCTAGATGTATATGCTATAAAATTTGATTCCCATTTCAAATGTGGAAATTCCTAAATTTTAGTTTGCAAATTAATAAACTACATAGGTTTTGATCCTAAAGATCATACCTTGCTTCAATTCTAAGGATCGTTAGTAAAGTACATGTATATACAAGTTTGGTTCATGAACATCATGTCTATTTGAATTTGGGAATAGTATTATCTCATGTATTATTGAATTGACTGTTGGAATAGGTGTGACTAAAAAATTCCAATATTTGTGTTTCCTTTGTAGATAAATAAGGTTTTAATTCTATTTCATGAATACAAAAAATGAAGGATAGACTTTGTCATAGCTGGTCGATGATTTTGATTTGTACATAATTGGGATAGTTAGTTAAACTCCCATTCTATCCAACCATGGATGATATTTGAAAACATTTCTTAGCACAACGTAAAATAAATAAGGTGCAATAGATGACTCTATTGAGGAAATATTAAGTGATTTCCATAGATACCTAGAGAAGGTTCCACCTATAGGGCTCTTGTATAAGCTAAAGCAACAAGAATGAGAATATCTCCAAGAGTAAAATATTAAACCTGTGGAGAAAGTGTCAATTCTAAGAAAGTGGTGCAATAAAACCACAAGAGGATTGAAAGTTGTGGAATTCTAATCAAAACATATGTAAATTTTTAGAACCCAGTATTTTTAGAATCTCGTGATTTGAAATTGATAAAGGATTAGCTATAGACCAACTAATTAGTGCAGGTTTTGGTAGATAATGGATCCCTTTTGGAAGGATATTTTTTCTAGCCAATTTTACCTAGTTGTTTCAAAATCTCATGATTTGAAATTGAGAAAGGATTAGATATAGACCAATTACTTAGTGAAGGTGTTGGTAAGATAATGGATCCCTCTTGCAAGGATAATTTCTCTAACCAATTTGTTAATGACAATTCATGGATATGTGCCAAAATTGGAATGGATGGTGTGTTTATTTTTGTGTACCTTGGGAGGTAATCCAAGCCCTAGTGTTCTAGGGTTGAAGGTCAAAGTGCCACAATTAGGCTTGTGGACTTAGAACCTAAGTCTAGGGTTTTGTACCCATAGTTGTTTGGGCAAAAACTATGACAAGTATTTGACATGTGATGGATGAGGATTATAACTATCAGCAAGACGATCCTAATGCATCAAGAATCATCTGATTCTGAGTTGTCACTAGGGAGTTATGAATTTATTAAGTTATATGATGGATTTTTCACACATGTGCTAAGGTCGGCTTGGTATTAAGTTGACTTAACTAGCTATGGAAATCCCTAGAATGACGCTTTGACAAACCCCTCATTTTTGTATAAATAGAGGACGAGGCAGAAACATTTTCGAATCCAACAAGTGCAACACAAGAGCTCATTAAAGGAGCCTAAGTAAATCGGTCTAGGGAGTGGTGGGCCCTAGTATTGCAGCAATAATGCTGCAACTCCTGGGACTCCATTCTTTAATTTTATCAACCCGGTAGTTCGTAACAAACTTGGAAGCAACGGTGCTGTATGCACAAGTACTAGCTCTTGCCGCAACTATCACTTGGTCAGCTGGCACAAGTCCACTAGGGGCTTAAGCCAACTTCTGAGAGCTCTGAGAAGAATATTTTTAACTGATGGATGAAAGCTAACTCAAAGGAAGCTAATCTACTTGCAGAAAGAAACTGAAAAGCTGAAAGGAAATGCAAACCCTAGCAAAACCTAATTTTACCAGCTAGCCCTACTGATGCGAAAAAGAGGATGCAAGCTACGGAAAGAGATGCCATTGACTTCTAGGAAGGTAAAATGCATGTCTCTAAGTTATCACTATCTGAAGAAAACATCTTTTTGTATTTTTGAATAAGTTGTTGGAATTATCATGCATGTGCTTTCACTGTTTTTTACTGTGCAGAGGTGGATCGGCGAGAGAAAATGCTTGCAGGAGGTTGGGAAGGTTAGAAGAGGGCATAAGGGGTCCCTAGCACCCTTCCAAAGAGTTTCAAAAATTTTGGCTATCAAGAAACCTCATTCGTGAGCTTCTACAGGAAATCTGCAGGGGTTCTACAGGATGTTCTGGAATTTCTACAAGATGTTCTGTAATTTTCTACAAGATGTTCAGAAATGGGATTTTGGAGCATGGATGGGGGGAAAAAGGTGGAGGAATGACTATGGAGGTGAAATAGGGGTGTAGGGGAGTTGAAGACTTGGAAGATGGAGTTGAGGAGTGGCGCAGATGGCTAGATGTGTTCAAGGAGGGATGAAACGGTGTTGCACAAGAAGATGAGAATCATGGCAAAGTAAGCGAATGAGGCAAATGTAAGGTAAGGGTTCTAAGTGAAGGATGAAGAAGGTAGGTTGTATGGAGTATGGGTAGGCAACGAAGGATAACAAGTACTCTGCAAGTGGTTTTTCAAAGTGAACAAACAAAAACTTATAAAACCTATGACCTAATTACTTCACTCTATTCTGACCTAAGTAACAACAAAAGGAAATGAACAGAAGTTTATTCGTAATGAAATACGTGAGATAACTATGAAACTAAGCAATAATAAACTGAAGAATTTAAACAGAACTAATATCTGTGTCTCCAAATGAGAATTCCAACGCTAAGGATTGCATGACAAAGCAAAACAATGTTTTTGTTGGCAGCAATGTCACCTTTGTCCCAGCTCACGATCCCACTGAGGGAGAGGTAAGATCAGAGGTGCTTGAGGCCCTTTTTTTGAAGATATTCCCTATTATTAACCTATCAACTAAATATGAACATGAAAAGTTATTTTAATCATCAAAAGCAATCTAAATAACAAAACAAGATTTAAATCTAAATAGCAGATTTTATTCTAAGAATGCAACAAAGACACATGAAAGTAAGCAAAGGAAGTACTGGGCACTTGAGATGGGCCCAACCCCAAGAGCTATAGCCTCCTAAGAGAGATTAGAGCTGGTGCAAATCTGGATTCATCTTTATTGATCAAAAGAATAGTTACATTCCAAAAACTATCCACAAGGAAAACTTGAAAATGTGCTGAAATGCAGAGCTAAACTACTGCCTAAAAAATGACTAAAATCGAACTACAAACTTGCTAACTTCTACCTACAAAGTGACTAACTACTATCTAACCAAAATGAGGCCCTAATCCCTCTTATTTATACAAATTGAGGACCCCAACAGTCCTCCTAAACTTTAGGGACTTGGCTGCCCAAAGCTTGTAGTTAACAGCAATCCTACTTGACTTGCTTGGCTTCCCTTGTGATAATTGATTTGGTGGCCCTTGAACTCTGAGCTAATGGTGGAGAATTTGAGGTAAGGGCCCATAAATGAAGGGGACACCTTCTTAAAAATCCTCTCCCTTGTTCTTCCAAGAATTTGGTTGCCAAGTGCTCATTAAAACCTTTGATTTTGTCTCAAAATTGACCAAAACAGTGCACAAAGTACCCATTAGACTTGTTGGCATAATGACTAACCCAATTCACTCTATTAGCATAAATATAATAAAAACATGCAATAAAATAATGATAATGGTGGATTAAGTCGAATTAGGTGGTTGAATGAGCCCATATAATTATCCATTTTTGGGGCTGAAAGTGTTTCTCATCCTCTGAGCAACTAATCTGTCTCCTCATCTTTGATGGCCCTCATGGCCTCTCTGTCATGTCAAGCTTCTTAAGTGATGTCCTCTTCTCAGTCATGAAACCATGCTTTTCTCTTTGCTTCTTCCCATTGCCTGTGCTCATTTTCCTAGAGAATTCTCAGCTTCCTGTAGAACTGTCTCAGCATCCTATAGAGAGGCCTTTGTGTCCAACATTTTCATTCTTTCTCTCCAGGTGGGTGTCTTCAAGCTTCCCCGTTCCTAGGTGATGGATGCCTTTGAGGGAGACTTTTCCTTTTGTTTAGCTGAGGTGTCTACAGTTGTAATTGGCTCTTTTGACTGTGGTTGGGGTCTGCCAGTTTTTACCCGCATGCTCCTTCTTGCCTTAAAATACATGGAAGGCTCCCTTTTTCACTTCCCTTTTTGCTTTGGAGATGTGCTTAGGGTGGCCAGTACAGCGACTGCCTCCCTGGTTAAGATCTCAGGGGATTTTTCCTTCTGTTTCCCTCTTTCCAGACTTCCTGTAGAAAGTCCTGTGTTGTCTGTTTTCTGTCTTCCTGTAGAAATGGTTTTCTGGCTTCCTGTAGAAACGATTTTCACTGTTTTGGCCTGCTTGGTTGGGGGTGCCTTCTCTTTTAATTTTTTTGTGGTTGCCTTAGGTGTGCCCTCACTTTCTTGGACTTTTTTAGTCCTCTCTACCCTGATTTGCAACCGTTTCTTCCTTGGCATTTGTGCCTTTATTCCACCCATAGTTTTGGGCTCGACAACTTGGCCTTTCTCTTGTTTCTCTTCTTGCTCTTTCTGTGATGGTCTGTCCTGGGTTTCCTTACCCTTGGCTTTCTCTTCTACCTCAATGTGTTCCCTATCTTCACTGTTGGATGAAGTGTAAGTTCACATGATAACCATGGATAATGCTGAATTATGAATCCCCCTGGCATGGTGAGAGTGCTCCCTTTTTCTTATGCTTTTTTCAGAAACGGAAATGTTGTTTATAGTTTCCCCCTGGACTCAAGGAATAATTCCTCGGCTATTTGATATCAATGAACAACAATTCCTTGGTTTCAATACTTTTGCTGCCCAGATACTCGATTATCAGAATGCAATTAGGCTCCCACAGACAGAGTGTAGAGCTCAATTTTCATCCCCAGCATGCATACAACCACATAAAATTCACATTCTTCATGCACATGTTAGCCCTCACAGTGTTCTAACTTTTCTACAGGAGAAATTTGTTAATAGTAACCATGGAGGAGAATGTGATGCAGAACCAACTGAAAAAAATTCCGTGTATCACACAGGAAACCTACCATTCTTGACCCACAGGCATATTTGCTTCTAATTCTCCTACTCCAGACAGTTTTAATTCACCACCTTTCAAAACGTCATGCATGGAAGAGTGTTTTTTTCAAGCCTACATCTCTCAGAACTCCAAACTCGATGAAGAAAAGTCCAGGCTTCTCTGCTTCAGAAGGATATGCCGTACTTCTTGTAGAACATCTTCCTGTAGAATGCCCTACGCCTCTGAGTGAGCATGATATGCAACAGAATCTCGAAGACAGGTAGAGAAACCGGTGGAGGATGACTAGTTAATCATTTTGTGCAAACTTCAGTTGAGGATGTGGCAAGTGCAAATGAACAGCAATTCATGAGTTTCAGCCGAGCGTTCTTTAATTGCTGCGTGATTTGTGGTGAGGTGCCGAAAATCTGCGCTGGCCCATGCAGACGGAAGTGCTGTCACGAAACATCTTGTTTCCTACCCGTGATCACTCCATCAACTACGCTGAGGTTTAAACGACCAACACTCCCTGTTGTTTTAATTTTCACGTGAGTCGACTGTCCGCGTGACTGCATGACTTCCAGCTGAGCACTAGAGAAGGAAATGTCGGGTTAACCTTACTAGATTCGTGGCTTAATCCCACCATTCCATTCATTCATGCAGTTCTCCAATTAGATTCATGCAATAGAGGAACAAGTTTTAGTCACATACCTGGAAGTCGGATGGTTGCTGTGAGGTGCTTTTTGCTGTTGCATTTGGTTTTGTGGTTGCATGATGGCTTGGTTGCTGATTCATGGTTGTTTTCTTATGCAAGTATCCTCTGGTCGGATCCACACTGCAGGAGCTGGCTTCCACATTCAGATCTGCACCCTCAAGCTGCTGATGTTGAATTTTCACAGGACAGAAACTTGTTTTCACCATTGCTCCTGAATGATAGATCAGATCGATCTGAAACTTTCTGAGCATGTTCCTATCTTCATTATGCACCTCCCATAGAAAAATCGCGACCAATGGATGCACAGATTTCGAGAAAAATTGGAAATGGTTGAAGATTACAGAGGTCAATTTCTCGGAAAACGTGGATTGGAATCGGCTGAAACTGCTTGGGTAGGTTACTGTCACCCATATGCATCTCCCCATGAAACAGGTTTTGAAATGGATGCACGGATATGGAGAAAATGCAAAAATGGCTGAAGGTGATGGAGACTGATTTATTGGAAACCGTGCAGCAGAATTGGCTGAAACGGCTCGGGCATGTTGCCATCATCCCTATACAACTCCCCGTAAAATGGTTTTGTAAATGTATGCATGGTTTTCACGTTATGGAAAAAACAAATTTCAGCACTAGGTATTTTTGCTTTAAGGCATTCTGCAGTTTTTTGCATGGTAATAAAAATGATCTTTAGCTATGATACAGGCATGGAAATGATGGAGGAGGAGTTTGAAGATGGCAGGAGGACTTATGAACCCTTGATGAAGCTTCCATGTTCGTCAAACTACTTTTTAAAATCCATTTCCAGCCTTTTGTAATTTCTACAGGAACTTCCTGTAGAAAACACAGTTTTCATAAAAGAAGTACAATGAGGTGGAAAAAATGATGGAGAAAGATGAGGGATGGAAACATGGATGCTTTCTTGCCTAACCAATAGATTTCAAGCTTTATATTCCCACCCAAAATCGAATCTGGCTCACCTGAAGGTTCTACAGGATGTTTCCTGTAGAAATACAGAACTTCCTGTAGAAACGTTTGTAGCTTCCTGTAGAAAGCCCAAAACTTCGTGTAGAGGGCCCAATCTCAAACCGAATGTGACCAAATCCTAGGAGAGGTGAGTGGTCATGGAGAGGGTGTCTGAGGGGGTTTCCTTGAGCCTGGTACGGACTCCTGTCCTTGTTTTGCGCGCCCCTCTTTTCTTGCAATGTATTCCCTACAACCTGCAATTATTTTACAAAGATTAGGCCTGATTTCTTTTTTCTCTTTTTTCTTTTTTTTTTTCACTTTTTTTGTTGAAAAAAACTAGGGTGCCTCATGGAGGTTTTCACCCTAATTGCCTGCCTATGCGCCTCCAAGAGAGGTTTTCACCCAAGGATTTTATTCTCTTTTTCTTTTTCTCTTTTTTCTTTCTTTTTTCTTTTTTTTTTCTCAACCCATTAACCGTCTCATGGAAGTTTTCAATCAATGAGCCAATCTAAGGCGCCTCCGAGGAGGTTTTCACCTTAGATTTTTCCTCTTATTTCCATTTTTTCATTGTTTAATTTTTTTTTCATTTTTTTTTCTACCCTACCCTACCTGAAAAACAAAATCATTCTCAAGTATAAGAATACTTCCAATGGAGCCATGTGCACATCGAGATTAGAGACAAAATGATGTGGAGGCTCGAAATGCATGCTTTGATAGGTATCCAGATTTTAGAGAAAAAATGATTTGACTTTGAAGGGATTGAGCATAGCTGGGGAAGAGAGTACTGCTACAACTTAGTGACCATTTGAAACCATATCTCAATGTAGCTCTGATATCCTTGGTCCTTTTTCTAATCTGGATCATGTTCCATGTCACCTTCTACCATGACTTTCTCATCTTCCTCTTTTTGCTGATCTTTCTCTTGAATACATGGAGGATTTGATGGTAACCATGAGGGAGCTTTCTCGATCTCTGATTCTGATCTCTTCTCTTCATCAAGTGCAACCCATGGTTCTTTGATCTTTTATTTTGAATCTTCTTTCACCTTTGGTCCTTCAATGTTGTCAATATAATTTCTATTTTGCAGCACTCTTCCTGAGCTTTGGTGAAGATCATTGAGCTCAAGAGGAGTCATTTGGACATGTTGTGCCTCAACTTTGCAATTGGGTTGAGCTATTCCAATGTGTGAGTTTGGAAATGTTGGTACGGGTAGTTGAGTGGGGGTGTATATTTGAGATGGATGTGGATGGGGTTGTGGTTGGGCAGGCATTTGGGGTTGCCTTGGTGGAGTAGGAGGCGATGGTTACGGTTGAGTAGGTGGTGGAGGAAAATGAGTAAGAGGAGTGTTGTATTGGGGCCTCCACCTCTGATGAGTTGCATTCCACTGAGGCTCTGGCTGAGCATAAGAGTGAAACGAATGAGCAGCAGGTTGGGCATAATATGGATCTGTGAAGGAACAAGGAGGAGGTGTGAACCAGGAAGGATGAGTAGAGGGACCCCAAGAAGGCATGAAAGTGGCTTGATAGGGGTCATAATAGGTCTCGAATGTCCCTTGCAGTTTCTACTGGTAAGGTATGGGTCCATGTGACCTCCTTTGGTTCATGAAATAGAGTGGTTCAGTGACTTATTTGGCCCTTTGATATGCAGCTTTGATTCCAGGAAAGGAAGGGCACTGATCTGTAGGATGGTATTCTTCACAGACAAAACACACTTCTATGGAGTGCAATGGACACTGATTCCTAGGATGCTTTCTAGTACACCTGGGACAAAATATGGCCAAAGCCCTCTTGGCTTCCTCTTGCTTCCTTTGGATCTGTAAGGTATCCAGTTGCATGGCAAGAAACTACCTTATATCACTCTTGAAATCTTCCATCTGATTTGCAAATTCGTTTTTAGATAAGGCACTGCTCCCAACATTTCTACTTGTAGCCATTTGCTCCAGAGGAATGTTTTCTTCTTCTTCTTCCCTTGAGGTTCTTCAAATATGTCTTGTTGTCCACCTAAGGATTCTTTAATCACAACCATCGAAGAAGAGAGAAGTTTGGTTGTGTGAAGCAGTGGGGGTGTTGTGCAATCATTTTTCTGAATTATCTCTACTCCTACAAGGCATGAAAGGAAATATTTTTGGTTGATTTTTGTTTTTATTTTTTATTTTTTTTGCTTGTACCTACAAAACTAAAATAGATTGAACTGCAACTAACTATCTTACTGAAATGAAAATGCGAAATTGAAAGGAAAGCAGGAAAGGACTAATCTATTTTGCTGAAATGAAATTGCAGGAATGAAATGCTAGTGTACGCTTGCAGAATTGAAATTACGGAATTGAAATGCTAATCTACGAAAGCGAAAAATGTCTAGTTTACTTTTGCGGAAATGAAATTGCAGAATGGAAATGAAATAAACTACTGAGCAGAAGGTTGTAGTAGAAAATAGAGGAATAGCAGCAATCACCAATACTCTGACGCTTCCCTGACAACGACACGAAAAAGAGTGGTGGTCCCCAGTATTGCAGCAATAATGCTGCAACTCCTGGGACTCCCTTCTTTAATTTTATCAACCCGATAGTTTGTAACAAACTTGGAAGTGATGGTGCTGTATGCACAAGTACTAGCTCTTGTCGCAACTGTCACTTGGTTAGCTGGCACAAGTCCACTAGGGGCTTAAGCTAACTTCTATGAGATTTGAGAAGAATCTTTTTAACTGATGGATGAAAGCTAACTCAAAGGAAGCTAATCTACTTGCAGAAAGAAGCTGAAAAGCAGAAAGGAAATGCAAACCCTAGCAAACCCTAATTTTACCATCTAGCCCTACTGATGCAAAAAAGAGGATGCAAGCTACTGAAAGAGATGCCATTGACTTCTAGGAAGGTAAAATGCATGTGTATAAGTTATCACTATCTGAAGAAAACATCTTTTTGTATTTTTGAATAAGTTGTCGAAATTATCATGCATGTGCTTTCACTGTTTTTGATTGTGCAGAGGTGGATTGGTGAGAGAAAATGCTTGCAAGAGGTTGGGAAGGTTAGAAGAGGGCCTAAGGGGTCCCTAGCACCCTTCCAAAGAGTTTCACAAAGTTTGGCTATCAAGAAACCTCATTCGTGAGCTTCTTCTATAGGAAGTCTACAGGGGTTCTACAGGATGTTCTGGAATTTCTACAGGATATTCTGTAATTTTCTACAGGATGTTCAGAAATGGGATTTTTGAGCATGGATGGAGGGGAAAGGTGGAGGAATGAGTATGGAGGTGAAATAGGGGTGTAGGGGAGTTCAAGACTTGGAGAATGGAGTTGAGGAGTGGCGCAGATGGCTAGATTTGTTCAAGGAGGGATGAAACGGTGTTGCACAAGAAGATGAGAATCATGGCAAAGTAAGCGAATGAGGCAAATGTAAGGTAAGGGTTCTAAGTGAAGGATGAAGCAAGTAGGTTGGATGGAGTATGGATAGGTAAGGAAGGATAGCACGTATTCTGCAAGTGGTTTTTCAAACTGAACAAACAAACACTTATAAAACCTATGACCTAGTTACTTCACTCTATTCTGACCTAAGTAACAGCGAAAGGAAATGAACAGAAGTTTATTTGTAATGAAATAAGTGAGATAACTATGCAACTAAGCAATCATAAACTGAAGCATTTAAACACAACTAATATCAGCATCTGCAAATTAGAATTCCAACACTAAGGATTGCATGACAAAGCAAAACAACGTTTTTGTTGGCAGCAATGTCACCTTTGTCCCAGCTCATGATCCCACTAAGGGAGAGGTGAGATCACAGGTGCTTGAGGCCCTTTTTCTGAAGATATTCCCTATTATTAACCTATCAACTAAATATGAACATGAAAAGCTATTTTAATCATCAAAAGCAATCTAAATAACAAAACAAGATTTAAATCTAAATAGCAGATTTTATTCTAAGAATGCAACAAAGACACATGAAAGTAAACAAAGGATGTACTGGGCACTTGAGATGGGCCTAACCCCAAGAGCTATAGCCTCCTAAGAGAGATTAGAGCTGGTGCAAAGCTAGATTCATCTTTATTGATCAAAATAATAGTTACATTCCAAAAATTGTCCACAAGGAAAACTTGAAAATGTGTTGAAATGCAGAGCTAAACTACTGCCTAAAAAATGACTAAAAGCGAACTACAAACTAGCTAACTTCTACATACAAAGTGACTAACTACTGGCTAACCAAAATGAGTCCCTAAGCCCTCTTATTTATACAAATTGAGGACCCCAACAATCCTCCTAAACTTTAGGGACTTGGCTGCCCAAAACTTGCGGTTAACAATAGTCCTACTTGACCTGCTTGGTTGTCGTTGTGATAATCGATTTGGTGGCCCTTGAACTCCGAGCTGATGGTGGAGAATTTGAGGTAAGGGCCCTTAAATGAAGGGGACACCTAAAATCCTCTCCCTTGTTCTTCCATGAATTTGGCTGCCAAGTGCTCATTAAAACCTTTGATTTTGTCTTAAAATTGACCAAAACACTGCACAAAGTACCCATTAGACTTGTTTGAATAATGACTAACCCAATTCACTCTATTAGCATAAATATAATAAAAAACATGCAATAAGCTAATGAGAATGGTGGATTAATTCGAATTAGGAGGTTGAATGAGCCCATATAATTATCCATTTTTGGGGCTCATCAGGGAGAAAGGGTAATTATGTTAGGGCTGCAAGACTAGCGCTACCTTAGCAAGGAAGAGAAGGCAACGTAGAGCCTTATAGGAACTGTTTGAAGGGAAAATTACTCTTCCATGGAGATCAAATAAGAGAGGGCTAGAAGCAGGTTTGTTAAGTAACGAAAAGGGGTAAGGGAAGTCTGTTTTGGGTTGGTTATAGGTGATATCAAGGAACCGTGGTAGGCCACATGCAAACACTACTGTAGGAACTGTATGTGACATAAGGCAAGCACTACTTGAACTACATGATTGGAAATGCAAGTCCACTTGGTGGGACAGTGTGGGCCATGAATGAATTCAATTGTGATAATAAACATGCAATGGTCCAAGTGCTTGCATCTAAGGTCTAAGTGCAATATCAATAAATTAACCAATTTTTTAATGGTTGTGACTTCCCAACAATTTATCATGATTTAAAATTTGAATATATCCAAGGAACTTTATTTAGTTATGAGTAGTATTTTTCATCATCTTAAAATACAAGCTTCAATTCCATTGGCTAGATTGGGTTGCTTATCAACTCAATCAATTTGGATAGAAATTGAATGGACAATTAGCATTATCTTTGGTTTGTATCAGTTCATGTGAGACAGGGGTGGGAAAAATAAGGTAGCAATGCAAAAATAGCAAGAAAGAGATGAATATTTCATGTGTGTGCACCATTAGAAGAATGATTATAATGTGCAATGAACATTAGGTTTGGCTTCAATAATCTTCCTTGGAGAATACCTAATCTTGATTACAAGACACAAAGTGGTATAAAGTAGGAGTGTTTCATTGGTTGTTTAGGTGGGATAATGTATTGGCAAAAATGGAACAACATGCATTCTCTAATGAGTGCCTCATTCCTCCTCATAGTCTATCTAATTATATTTATCCTCGTTGCAAGAAACGACAATCACCTGGTGGAGAAATGGATCCATATCAACTGTTAACATTGGTTAAGTCTCAAGCATAATATTATAAATTCCATGGTGGTTTAATAGTTATCTAGGAACCTATCTTTATTTGATGGACTTTTCTCACTCAATATAGATTAATGAATTCAGGATCTAAAAAGCCTTAAATTCTATTTTAGAGTCCCTTGGTGGGAAATGGTCCTAATGAGTTTGAGAGTTGATCCAAGTTTTTTTAGCTTAGGAGGAACATAGTTATATACGCAGTTGATGAAACTAAACCCTATGTCCCTTATATAGCCTTATTCCTAAACTAAACCTCTAGTCTCTCCCTTAGCCATTGCCAATAGAACAACAATAGGATGAGAATCCCTAACATCTAGGATGCTAAGAACCTAAGCAACAGGGATGCTAGAAAATTCAAGGACTCCGTTGTGGTCCCTTTCTTTTACTTTGTCTCTAGATGTATATGCAATAAATATGATTCCCATTTCAATTGTGGATATTCCTAAATTTTAGTTTGAAAATTAGTAAACTACAAAGGCTTCAATCCTAAGGATCATACTAGGCCTCAATTTTCAGGATCCTTAGTAAAGTACATGTATATACATGTTTGGTTAATGAACATCACATCTATTTGCATTTGCGAATAGTGATATCTCATGTATTATTGAACTGACTCTGGGCATAGGTGTGACTAGTAAATTCTAGTGTATGTGTGTCATTTGGAAACAAATAAGGTTTTAGTTCTACATGAATATGAAAATTGAAGGATAAAATTTGTCATAGATGGTTGATGATTGTGAATTTGTACGTACTTGAGCCAGTTGGTTAAACTCCCACTCTATCCAACCATGGATGATATTTGAAAAAAATTCTTAGCATAAGGTACAAGAAATAAGTTGCAATAGATGAATTTACTCAAGAAATATTAAGTGAGTTCCACAGCTACCTAGAAAAGGCTCTACCTGCAGGGCTCTCATATAAGCAAAAGCAACAATATTGAGAATATATCCAAACATAAATTATTAAACCTATGGAGCAAGTGTCAAATCTAGGAAAGTGGTGCAACAAAATGACAAGAGGATTGAAAGTTGTTGAAATCTAAAATCGAAAACATATGTAAATTTTTAGAACCCAGTTGTTTTAGAATCGCGTGATTTGAAATTGAAAAAGGATTAGCTACAAACCAACTACTTACTGCAGGTGTTGGTAAGAGAATGGATCCTTTTTGGAAGGATATTTTTTCTAGCCAATTTGTTAATGATAATTCATGGAGATGTGCCCAACTTAGAATGGATATTGTGTTGATTATTGTATATCTTGGGAAGTACTCCAAGCCCTAGTTTTTGAGGGTTGGAGTTCAAAGCGCCACAAGCAGGCTTGTGGGCTTAGAATCCAAGCTTGGGGTTTTTCACCCATATATGTTTGGGCCAAAACCATGACAAGTCTTTGACATGTGATGGATGAGGATGATAGCCATCGGCTAGACAATTCTAAGGCATCGAGAATCATCCATTTCCAAGTTATCATTAAGGAGTTATGAATTTTTGAAGTTATATGATATATTTTTCACACATGTGTTAAGGTCGACTTGGTGTTAGCTTGACTTAGCTAGTTATGGAAATCACTAGAATGACGTTTTGAGAAGCCCCTCATTTATGTATAAATAGTGGGTGAGGGAGAAGCATTTTCACATCCAAAAAGTGCAACAAAATAGCTCATTAAAGGAGCATAAGGAATTTGGTCTAGGGAGAAAGGGTAATTTTGTTAGGGTTGTAGGATTAGGGCTACTTCAGCGAGGAATAGAAGACAACGTGGAGGCTTCTAGGGATTGTTTGAAGGGAAACTTACTCTTGCATGGAGGTCAAATAAGAGAGGTTTGGATGTAGGTCTATTGGGCAGTGAATAGGTAAGGTAAGTCCATATTGGATTGGTTGTAGATGATAGCAAGGAATTGTGGTATCGTGCAGGCCTTAGCAATCTAAACCAGGGACAATGTGGGGGGTTTTGGGGCTGAAAATCGCACATAGTCATTAAGGGATGTTTTGGTGCATGATTGAGGGTTGTTACAACATGTTGGATGCCCTAACCAGTCATAGTTTGGAACAACAATAACACAACATACTTGGAGGAGCATAACCTTTTGTTGGGTCCTTGATTTGTGGAACAGAGTTTGGATCAGTTGATTTGCTTCTTCTATAAGGCCTTAGGATTTGTTTGGAGGATCCCACATGGATTGTTGGGAGGCCTACCAAGTAGCCAAGGTGACAATAGGAAAGTGAAGGCAAGAGGACACTAGCAAGGAGTGTTGCAGGTGTTCCCGTGGTTGATGAGTTGATGGTGTCCTAGTAGAGGATAACTTGTTGGTGCCCAGATTTGTGCAATAGCTCCTCTATTTCAGAGCAAAGGGAATATTGGTAGAATCTTTGGGTAGCCATGTGTAATGATTTCCCATGTATGACGATGCCCTAACTAAGTGCAGTTGTTACAATGTGTAGTTGGTATGTCGTGGACGAGGGCAGCATGAGAGAAGACCAAGTGTGGATGAGATTGGGCACTTATGGTATGCTAGAGGACAACCTGATAATGTCCCAATTGGAGCTTGGTGAGAAACATCTTGATGGACAAAGGTGGTTGTAAGAGAGGCAATTGATGAGCTCAAGGGTCTGATCAACTAGGAGCAGTTTGTGGAGCTCAGGACTTGTGTGTGGAGAAAGAATTCTACAACAGATGATGGGCAGTCCTCCTATCCAATGCTCATTGTGGGAGATGGACACCTTGTAGTGATAGGTGGCAGTGTTTTGTGCCCTATGTTTATCTTCATCATTGCAGCATAGAAAGACCATAGTAAGCTAAAGTCCCTGACTAGCTGAGGAGAAACAATAAGTAGTTAAGACTTGTTCATAAGTGGAGATGTGAACAAATTGACAAGAGCCTCGATGTGTTGTGGCATTATCGAATAAAGCACAACTAGAGAGTAGACTGGATAGCCAAGATTTAGTGGCGAGATGGACTTGGAGCATTGATAGAGGCAGGAGCTACAAATTGGGAGCTGAAGTACCGGGTAGGTACAAGGTACAGCCGAGAGGAGCTGAGAGAGTGCACTACATCAACCAGATGGTCAGAGTATTTTGTTAAGGGTAGATTGGTTGTTGATGGACTGACACCAAGGTTTAGTTTGTATCTTGTAGTAGTGGGGATGTATGAGGGTCATTATCCCTGGTACGGGAGCCCTAGACTATTGTATTATATCATTTGGATTAATATAACGATGTTGGGTTGAAAAAAGTAAAAAGTTGTCTATATTATGTGCATGTGTGATTTATTGCTATCTTATTCCACTTTGAAAAGTAGTTTATGGTAGAGATTCTTGGTTTGGTTTCATCAGTGATTTTAAGACACTAACCTAGACCCAAGGTTGTGGACATTGAACATGGTATCAGAGGATATGTGAGCTACTTTTGAGGGAAAATGAATCAAAGTGTGAAAAACCAAGCAAATTAGAGGGAGTTATGGGTGTCTAGATCATGGAGCAGAGGGTTCAGCTGAAGACATGGAGATGTGGTCTTGATTGGCTTGGTAGCGAAATTGGATGGGAGTTCTGGTGGATTGGTGGTGAGCCTCATGAACAATAGTTTCTTGTAGGCAGGATTGTTGATCATGGATGTCCATTGATTTTTCATAGATGGTTGGGATAGCTTGAAGGTTTCCTTGGCTTGGATGAGATTGGGTTGATCAAGATGGATTCATGTGATGGACTAAAGGTTGAGAAGCTAGAGTCTTCATCAGATCCTAATGTTGTGCATCCAAGATTGGTGGGATTTTCATGAGTGGTATTTGATCCAAGAGGATGAGTGCTTGTAGGACTGAGCCAATGGAGATCGTGTAGGCTCAGAGGGAGTCTAGGTTAGAGCCAACAACCCTATGAAGTTTTGGTATATTCAGGTTCAGATGTGATCAGGAAGAGCTACTACCCAGATTGCCAGATTCATTCTACAAGGCATGTTGCAATTATGGATTCCATATGGGATGGTGTGATCGTCGAATGATGATGATTACTTCGTAGTCTTACAATTACCTCCCTCGTTAAGAGGGACTATTCATTTTTTTGTAGATTGGGAGGTAGTGCAAGCCCTAGTGTTCAAGGGTTAGAGGTCAAAGCACCACAAGTAAGCTTGTGAGTTTACAACCGAAGCCTGGGGTTTAGAATCCATAGATGTTTGGGCCAAAACCATTACGAGTCCTCAACATGTGATGGATGAGGATGATAGCTATCAGCTAGACGATTCTAACACAATGAGAATCATCTGATTCTGAGTTTTCATTGAGTTATGAATTTTTGAAGTTATATGATGGAGTTTTCACATGTGTTAGGGTTGTCTTGGTGTTAAGTTGACTTAACTAGTTATGGAAATCCCTAGAATGACTTTTTGAAAAACCCTCATTTTTGTATAAATAGAGGGTGAGGGAGAAGCA
Organism: Pinus taeda; assembly: GCA_000404065.3. Classification (NCBI taxonomy): domain Eukaryota; kingdom Viridiplantae; phylum Streptophyta; class Pinopsida; order Pinales; family Pinaceae; genus Pinus; species Pinus taeda. The sequence goes on along the minus strand of APFE031450173.1, from coordinate 77,347 downwards.
TTTTCACATCCAAAAAGTACAACACAAGAGCTCATTAAAGGAACCTAATGAATTCAGTCCAAGGAGCAAGGGTAATTTTGTTAGGGCCGCAGGACTAGGGCTACCTCATCGAGGAAGAGAAGGTAGTGTGGAGCCTTCTAGGGATTGTTTTAAGGGAAAATTACTCTTGCATGGAGGTCGAATAAGAGAGGGTTGGATGCAGGTCTGTTAGGTAGAAAAAAGAGGTAAGGGAAGTCTATTTTGGGTTGGTGATAGGTGATAGCAAGGAACTATGGTAGGTAGCAGGCTATACCAACCTAAAATATGCACATCATGGGAGGTTTGGCACTGTAAAGTGCCCAGAACAACACCATACTTTGGGAGAACCCTTCCTTGATGAGGCCGCAATCATTAAGGGTTGTTTTGGTGCATGGTTGAGGGTTGTTATAGCATGCTAGATTTCCTAACCAGTCATGGTTTAGAACAACAGTAACACAACAAACTTGGAGCAACATAACCTTGTGTTGGGTTCTTGATTTGTAGACTAGAGTGTGGATCAATTGATGGGTTGCTTGTAGGAGGCCTTAGGAGTTGTTTGGAGGAACACACGTGGATTGTTGGGAGGCCTGCCAAGCAGCCAAGGTGACAAAGGGAACATCAGATTCGAAGGCAAGAGGACAACAACAAGGAGTCTTGTAGATGTTCCCTTGATTTATGGGTTGATGGTGTCCTAGGAGAGGACAAGTTGTTGGTGCCCATATTTGTACAATAGCTTCTCTATTGCAGAACAAAGGGCATATTGGTGGAGCATATGTGTAGCCATGTGTAAGGGTCTACCAAGTATGGGAATTCCCTAACTACATGCAGTTGCTATAACGTTGACTTGGTCTCTCATAGACTATTGGAGGGCAGCGTGAGAGAAGATCAAGTGTGGACGAGATTGGGAACTTATGGTTTGTTTGAGGATAGCATGATAGTGTCCAAGTTGGAGCCTGGTGAGAAACACCTTAATAGATAAAGGTGGTTACAAGAGAGGAAGTAGATAAGTTCAAGGGTCTAATCAACAAGGAGTAGTTTGTGGAGCCCAAGACTTGTGTGTGGAGAAGGACTTCTACAACAGATTATGGGGAGTCATCCTAGCTCGTGTTCATTATGGGAGATGGAAATCTTGTAGTGATAGGTGGCAGCCCTCCATGCCATATGTTGGTCTTCAACATTGCAACACAAGAAGACCATAGTAGGTTGAATTCCTCGAGAAGCAGTGGGTTGTTGAGAGTTGTTCACAAGTGGAGTTGTGAACAACTCGACAAGATTCTTCATGTGTTATGGCCTTGATGGACTAAGGCACAACTAGAGTGCAGATTGGATAGCCAAGATTCAGTGATTAGATGGACTTGGAAAATTGATACAGGTAGGAGCTTCATATCAAGAGCTAAAGGACTTGGCAGGTACAGGGTACGAATGAGAGGAGTTGAGAGAGTGCGCTACATCAACCATATGGTCCGAGTATCTTGGTCAGGGTATATTGGTCATCGATGGACTGACACCAAACCCTAGTTTGTATCTTGTACTAGTGGATGTATGAGGGCCATTATCCTTGGTACGAGAGCCTTAGATCATTGTATTATATTAGTTGGATTAATTTAATGAAGTTGGGTTCAAAAAGTAAACATTTGTCTATATTATGTGCATGTGTGATTTCCTACTATTTTGTTTCATTGTGCAAAGTAGTTTATGGTTGTGATTCTTGGTTTGGTAGCATTAATGATTTTAATACTCTAACCTAGACCTAGGGTCATGGAAAGTTAACATAGTTCATTCCTCAATATTTATTAGAAATATACCAGAGACATGATTTCATTGAGAACCATGGTCATTTTTTAAGACAAGTTGTAATGTAAATTACCAATTTTGAGAGTGAATTCCTATAGTAGGGTGAATAACTATAGTAGAGGTGTTGAAGTCCTATAGTAGGGTGAATCAATATGAATTAAGTACAATGATCAACTCCAAATTGCTATTGAATTATATAGTTTGGAAGTTGATCTTGTTATCACTCAGGTTGTTCCCTAAGAAAGTTGTAAGAAGGGAATACAGCCGAGGTAACCATAGACCAATATTTTAGAAATAGATTCTAGCCAATTTGCATCCAGAGAGGGATCTTTCTTTATGATTTAACTTTTTTTGAAAGATGTTAGGCTAGTTATAATGTTCAAGGGTTTGTTGATTTTTTGGATGGTGAGTTTCAATAGAACAGAGGTGTAAGACTGAGAAGTTCAGTCCATTGGGCTAATGGAGTTTATGATGATGGATAGCTGGATACAGTTTCTTAACAGAGGATGGCACTACAGAGCAAGGTAATCAAACATGAAACAATTTTAAAGGCTGGAATAAGATGGAATGAACTCTAATGGATGAAGGGAAATTTAGAATCCTTCATCATATAGACAGAGGGAAAGTGAATGATTACTACTAAGAAGCAGTTAAGAATTCCTTAGCAAAAAATCAAAATGATAGAATCAAGGGAAACAGGAGCAATTAAGAATTCACTGTTTATACTTAATTCTGAAGAAAACACAGAGAATAACAAAGACTGAAAACAGAGTGCAGTTAAGCAAATTATGAGTTAATCTTTCTCTTTATTATTCAGACCATGAAACATAGATGACATAATAGATAAGAAAACTATAAAATAGGAGATATAAGGGTACTCATTGATCCATAGTTTGATTCAAGAATTTTGTAACAAGTCCTCTGCTATCAATTCTACATCCAGAGAGTCCAGCAACAATGGATTCCAACAACTTTTGTATTCAGAAAATTTTAGTATTACAGCACAGTCTAAGAAATGCATCACCAACCCCAAATACTTCATTTAACGGAGTATTTCTACAAAATGTCTCACAAAATATCTCTCAAAATATCTCACTAAATATCTCACAGAGATAATATCTAGTGATGATTCATCGTTTTTTACAGAGAATAGAGACACGTAGTCTCGGAATCAAAGTAGAAATAAATGATGCTGTGTTGGCAGCTACGTCTTTGTTAGATGTGATGGAGGTAGGCCCTGTAAGTTGGTTTACATCTATCTCTCACTGATATTTTGTGCTATCTACTCCCTTTGGTCAAATGTATTCAATACGCCTTGATCCGTCTGACCTTTATTCTTTTCTATTCTCCGCATTATGGTAGATGACCCAAAATATTTCTTTACCAAAGATACCAAAGATACCAAAGATAACAAAAATAAGTTCATAAGATTCCTAACATGTCTGGCCATTACTCTAGTTCTGGTAGTTTATGTCTCTGCAGCTTTCTTAAAGTCTCATCCGTCTCTGTGTACCTTGTTGGATACCTATACCAATAGGTTTCATATTTCATGATTGGCAAATGTAAGTGCCAAATATGCCCCATTTTGCTGTCACAAAGGTTTCATATTTACAAGAAAAGGAGGTGTACATAGGCCTGCATTTTCACAAAAGTCTATGGATGGTCCAACAGTCTAATCTGGATCATGCCATGTTTTTCAATTTCCATGTTGTAGAATAGAGAATGAAATCTGTCCAAACTGTTTAATCTTGGCAGATCAGTAGCTAGGTAGAGAAGTTAAGGTTCCCAACTGCTTAATCTGGGACCTTGGAAGGAATAAGGGTTGTATTAGATAGGAGATGAAAGCAAAAAGCCAATGAAAAGAAAAAGGCATTCAAAAGGGTTTGCAAGTCTAAGTGCACCCTCCAAGAAGGAACAAAAAAATGTTAGGAGAACTAGTTGAGTAGGTAGATGGGATTGCAGAAGTGCTGTCTCTTTCAAGACCAAAGGTGATGAAACATCTACAAGAAAGGCAACACATTGGAGCATGACTAACTCCCTCATTTTCATTTGTATATCACTCATTACTAACTCCCTTTCCCAAGTTGTACAGAGCACAAAATTTTATATCTTTGTTACATTCTTATGGCTTTAAAAGCCACATTTCTTGTGCAAAAATCTTTTCATTTTGATCTACTCCTGATTTCAAGTTATTTTCAAAGAAAACCTGGTTGAACTAGCCCTCACTCATATGTTCCCTCCATGTTAAGAACTAACTCTACTACTTAGCTCCTTATACCCCATTATCCCTATTATTATAAACACCATGGTGTATAAACCCCACAATGTATAAATATCCCCTCCTGGGCACTATAGCCATAATGTTCACTCCCTGGGACTTGAATTGACACCTGGTCAAGGTCAAGAACCCATGTTCAACCTTTTGCTCCACCTCAACTGGTTTCCCTACCCAAAAGCTCCATTTTGACCTTAAAAACCCTTGAAAAAACCTTTTTATCCCATAAAAACCACCCAAGGGAGAAAAAAACTATGAAAATGTCCTTCTCCCACCTTATCCTAAGGTCGGGAGCCAGTTTGCCCTGTTTACATTGTATAAATTACATTGGACCCCTTTCCCTATAGTTTTTGCATTCCTAAAAATTTATGCCCAAACCTTGTATAAAACCCGAAATTTCATTTTTCGTAAGGTTGGTCGATTAAAACACTGTTGCATAGAAAATTATAAAAACCCCCGAGAAATTATTTAACACATGGAGGGGCCCGCCGGTCACTAATTGCCGAAGAAATATTGTTTTATAAACCCGCCCGTTGGCCGCTATCCTCCTTGCAGATCACCCTTCCGATGACCGTCAGATGGCACCTGTCACAAATCGACGGCACACAGCGTTTTCGGGCAATCCCGACGTCCGAAAGATAACAAGAACAGGCGTTAAAGGCTCGTGCAGGTTGATTGCCCGACAGCCGTTGGATCGCGCGCCTCCAGATCGACGGCCCACATGAATATCGGAGGACCCTACATGTCTGACAGATACCTTCCGATATCTGTCAGACGATTGCGTCAGGCGAGCATCACGCGAGGACACTTGTCACTCCCAAATCGCATCGGAGCAACGTCTGACAATTCTTTCACCGTACAGGGCCGATTCCGATATTGCGACACTTGTCCCGCCCACGTCCGCGCCCTGCTGCCATGCACGTCACCACCACGTCTGCCCACCTCGTCCGTCATTCGCCCACGTGGTCGCCACCTCATCACCCCCGTGGACCGGTCGTTGGCCGCCACATCACCCGATGACGTCCTGCTGACGTCATCCGACCCGGGCCCTCATGCTGACGTCATGCTGATGTCATCCAGAAAAGCGCGCCAAATGACTATAAAGCCAAATTTTACCGTTTTTTGGCCAATTTCACTGTTTTTCTCAAGAAAGCGTTGTTCCGCCATCTGCATGAACTCCACGACGCCTGCGCCACCAGCCACCCTGCGACCATTTGCAAAGCTCAGACAGCTAGCCCAACTGCAACCTCACCTCAAGCTACGGTCAAACAGGTATTTGAGTCTTCATCCTCCCTCGAACTGGATTTTTCTCAATTTCTTGTAAAATCCACCACAGGAAGCCATAGGATTGAAAATTCACCGGAAAAACAGCTGTAACCTACCACTATTCGACAGTTCAGAGTTGAAAAACAGTGGCGGACACCTCATTTAGACTGTAATTTCTGGTAAAACCCTGCCGAGTTCGCGCAATCGTGAACTCACTGCATTGCTCCCAAATTGTCAAGGAAATCCTGTCAAATGTGTAAAGGCCTCCTCAGAGAATTCAAACACTAAGTGTATTTTTCTGTGCACCAACCTTGCTGGTTGCTACCCCCCTCAATTTTACCAGTTCAATTGACAAACCCAGCATTTCAAGAAATACTTGAGGCAAACATGGCTGCCCCTGCAGGATCAGCGGCCCTCAATGTCACTCCCCTAAATGCTCCTCAGAGAGAGCTAGACTGGCAGGACCTTGCAGATTTAGACTACCAGATCTCAGAAGAATCCCCCTCCAAATGTACATTTCACATTCATTTGTTAAATGAATTCAGGGCTAGGCACAGGGATGGGACTGATATCCTAGGCATTTGGGAGTCCTCCCTCCCAACTTTTAAAATGCCTCAAGTCAGACAATTCCCTGACCTCATGTATCTATGTGCCAGTTGTTATGATCCATCACAGAGAGCTGTAATGAATCCCGAGGGTGAAGTTGTATTCTATACCACCCCTCAGGCCATCAGGGATATGGTTCAATTCAAAACTCACAAGAAATTGGTTCCTTTATCCCTGCTGAACTTAATCAACCAAGGGACCAAAATACTTACAGAGGCAGAGATCCTGAAGCTGAACCAACTATTCATTCGGAAATCTGACACAGTGCTACACCCTCCTATTTTTGAT
>APFE031450173.1:59728-70677 GCA_000404065.3 Pinus taeda | reverse complement strand
CAAAAATCAAATTCTTTTATATTTTTTTACTCAACTATCATTAATTATATATTTTTTTGTTCCTTTTTTATATTGATAATTTATATGTATTTTCTTTATAGATATTTATCATAAAATCGTGTAGCTAGCATGAATCTTATTTAAAAATGACAAATATTTACTTATTTAAAAAAAAATGGTGTTCTAAACACTTTGTTGTAAGAATGCCCTTTTATAATGTCATGGAGTTTTTCATGTAGTTTCTTATTTAAAACTTCTCCATTTGTGTTTATGCCACCCAATCATGATTTAAGAGTCACGAAGCATATATATCTTTTATTGGGTCAACATGACTAGGAAAAGTGTGGGAGACCTTTTTGAATCCTAGATACGAAAAATATCATTTTTCAGATTTTCATGAATTGATGTTAGTTTACATGCCATGCACGTCATGCACTTAAGTTAGAACTACTATTCTCAAATCAACATAGAATAATCATAAATTAGTTTAACCACTACATATTCTATTCCTTGGCCATTGAGATTGGTTGAATATGCATAACCATTATAATATTTAACATTGGAGGGAAGTTGATTTCAAGATGGTATAATATGTATCTCAAATTAAGAAAAAAGTCAAGATGTGTTTAAAATGATATATTTCTATTTACTTAGACTATTGAGAAATTCATTAAGTGTATACTAAAAGATCACTCCATGTCAATAGCATAATGATGCTTCAAAATTCATGATAAAGGTCATTTATGTTTTCTAACCCAAATGTAACATGTCCTAAATATGATAGATATATTACAATTTGTTGATTGCCTATGTTGATGATACCCTTTTTTTTTCCATACCTAGTTTTTCAAAAGGTAATAGAATATAATAACCATTATTTTGATGCTAGTAAATATTTCATAAAAGAAATAATTTTTTTTAAATAGTATGGAAATATAAATGATCCATAGTTTAGTATTCGAGAAACTTGACTACTGCTTACAATTTGTGTTTGCTTCCAATCTTAATAATTTATTAGGTACATATATAATTTTTCCTTCACTACTCACTTCAAGAGTAAAAAAAGAAGAAAAAAGTGTCTTCGTTATTTTTATTTGGAATGATTGGAATGAAAGGAAGCCACCAAACATATATATTGTCTCTCCATTCACTAATAAGTCTTTCCAACTACATCCTCAAAATTATCTTTCTAAATGTAGGGAACATGAGACCATTATTTTGGGATACAGGGGACTATTTATTGAAAATATCTAATCTATATTAATTCTAAAATTATGGTTTTATTTATTTGAGTTTATTTCAACTTTGAAATATGCACTTTTTTATTTTTAGGAAATGCTATCAGTAAGATTATGTCTTGTGAAACCTTGAATAGGAAAAGGTCATGTGGCTTTGACTAGGATGTGTAGAAATTTGTTTTATATGGGGCTTATTAAAATCCTATGAATTTGAATTCAGAGGACTTACATATATAGACATGGAAGTTAGATTATACAATTGTTTAATTAATAATTTTTAGTATTTAATATTTTTTCTATATATAGTATTGTAGACAACTATACCAGTTTGAAAATTCATGCATATAGAATGTAGGCGAATATTCAATAAAAAATATGTAATTTACTATTAAAAATGGTAAAACAAATTGGCCAATATCATCAATTTAATCATATATATGTAAAAAGTAAAAAAGTTTTTAACCAAATTGGTGAATAGTTTTTTGAAAAAAGTCCAAAAAATAATCCATTTTCCAAATTTCACCCCTAAAATTTTCCATGGTTTCATTCATTCACATAATGTCAAGAGTTTATTCATTTGAAGGGATCATTAGATAAAGAAAACTAAAAATTGGATGTCGAAAGGAAAGTAAATATATCTCTAGATAATACAAACGTGAAATTTTGAAAATCAATTTTCAAACTCACATAGTAAACATCAATTCATAAATATCTAAAATTGGAGAAAGAGATGAAGTGATCCCAAGAAATCTAGTAATGTAAATTGGGGAAAAAATTCAATGGATAAGTGGAAGAAAGTTATGATTACACAAGGTAATTTGTAGAAGATAAATAAAACTTGATACCAAGGTTTGATCGAATACACTCACATTTGATAGATGGGACAAATGGAGAGCAAGGAAGTTACATTCCAATGGCTCTAGGAACATGTTATGATTATTGAACATGAATGATTGTAAGGGATCTCACATGCATGAAGTGGAAGAAAAATCGGTGTGAAGGATCTTGTCACTCAAACATTCAACTTGAAATTAATATAAACTATATAACCCTTGACTTGAAAATTAGTTTTTGTACATTCTCAAGAATCACTAATCAATCCATGATACTTTCCATGAAATAAGAGTTAAATTCTAATGCTTTAAACAAGGATAAAATGAAGAGATATTCGTCTCTTTTAAAACATTCCTCGAAATCATTTCTCTAAACAAAGTGCTTTTTTACTACTCCAATGTATTTTGTATAGTATAAAAGAAACCCTACCAAAATTTAATTACCTCTACATTTCAAAATGGAAAATGTTACAAGCTTCCTACAAGATTAAGAATATTACATTGACACTTGGTGTATGATCTATCTAGTGATAAAGAATACATGTACAATGAAGACAACCTATTAGATAGGACCTATGTGTGTATATTGGTTGCAAACCATATTATAGTTTATGTGGCATTTGGTTAATGTTGAGGATTGTCTCCCTTTTAACCTATAATAACTTGTGACTCTACATTAGAGATTTCCCAGCCTTGCACTTTCAACAGTCATGGAGGTCTTCAAAAAGCACCTTAGTATTGTTGGCTAGATCATTGCAAGTCTAATTATGCGCCTGGGCACATGGATCTTTGAGGAGTTCTAATCTCCTCGTGGCCCTCTTGACGTATTTTGAATCCCGTGGACTCGGGATGTTTGATGCTTGCTTAAGCTTAGGAGGGGTAGCACTAGTAAGGGCTACAAAACCATAGAGGTTGTGAAAAAATGTTGCCATATATTCTGTTGATTGTAGAACCTCTGCAACTAAACCATAACTAAATCTATGTTGAATGGTGAAGTTCGTAGAGAGAAGTGCCACAATGAATTTAGTCGAGGACCTTAATATTATAGTCCAATTTGATAATTTGATGTGATTGGTCTCAGGGAAGACCTAGCCATGGAATCCATTGATTGGCTCATGATATTATGCCTTATTATTGTTGGAAAAAAGGAGGGTGACGTGGCCCAAAGGCTGCATCCAGAAGTCTTTTGATCAACAGTGTACTAAGCGGATGGAGAAATGTAAGTTGGGCCACTATGGCAGATATGTGAGCATGGCGATCTTGTTATTAGCTGGGGTGGACCCACCTAGTTAGCCAACCCATCGAGTCAACCCTAGAGAAATCTCAAGAGTGCATGGGAAAGGGGGTGGGGTGACCAGTAGTAGGATGTCGTGGCATTGTTATCATGTGTAACAATTGGAAACAATGAAGGTGTCAAGATGTGACCATTCGACCCACGTGGCTTAGGGACCATATCCTAGAGAGTTTGTTTTTGGCATGAAAAAGGGATAGAGAGGCTAACATGCATTGGGATAGCTAGGCTTACAAATTAGAGGCAGGGAGTGTTCCCATTGGTCGAGATGGAGCCCATATGACAACTCATCCCTAAGGAAAAAATCGCATGAGCTAAAGAGGGAAGCTCGTTTCAAAGGAATGAGATGATGTGGTGCTAGGATGACTTCGCACAGGCTGTCGTGAATCTATAACGACATATTCCAATTAGAGGTAGGGTCCATATGGAGGAATGGCCCCCCAATCCACATAAACTCAAGGTGTTCATCCCCATAAGTTAAAAAGGTGCATAGTATGGAAGTGTCAGGGTGTTGGGGTTGGGATGGCATGTCTCAGTGGTCCCCACCCTAGAGGGACAATAATGTTAGCTAAGGCTACAACATACTTACAATGAAATTTTCCACATCCTAACCAACATATAATAGATATGCCTATCCTTTAGTGAACAAATAAGGGCTATACACATCACATAGGGATTCCTCCCCATGTCCTTTCCTCATGGACATAATAGTCCCAAGAATATCAGATCACATGAACCAACCAATGGTGATGGTATTCCATGAGTACTCACTGCCCCATAGGCAGTTATTCAAAAATCGAAAGAAAATACCATATCCAGTGTCACAACCATTGGTTGTCCAAACCTTCAACATGCTAGCTAGCAAACACATGCATTGCCCAAGCATTTATTAAATAACATTTTAAACATCATTTTAGTTAGTATACACTCCAACTGACACTTGCGAGTAGGATACCCTCAACTCACATTCAAATATTACCCATAGGGTTGTTCTCCACCCTAGATCTAGGGATCCATGCATCAGTACCATGCTACATACTTGGATCACACTGTGACTCTCAAATTATGCACGTCATAAATGATTTAAAACCAACTTTTAACACCTAAACATTTGTTTTAGTATTTTTCTAAAAATTATTATGAAATCCCATCCAGTCCATGTGTTGAACCTAAATGCTATGATCCCACCTTTAAAAACCCTCCCCACCTGCCCTAGTGGGATGGATACTACATGATAATCCAATTACCCTTATACTATTGAGGAAAGGGATTAAAATTCTTTTATCTTTCCTCAATTCATATATATAATATATAATATATATATAGATGGTAGGCCAATGGAAAGTTAATAAAATGAAGCTATGGAGTTCTGAGTCTTAGTGCTCAAGTGAAAAGAGAGAACCCATAACCCTCAATTAATCCAATTCAGATCCTCGGCACGGGAAATGGGATTGAGGAAAAAATAAAAGCGTTTTAATCCCATTCCTCAATAGTATAAGGGTAATTGGATTATCATGTAGTATCCATCCCACTAGGGCAGGTGGGGAGGGTTGTTAAAGGTGGGATCATAGCATCTAGATTCAACACTTGGACTATATATATATGTCTATGTATGTATGTATGAATATTGATATACAACCATAAATTACCTTGTCTTATCATATTATTGACTGCTCATATGTAGGTCCCCGCCTCTATGCCTACGTGCCAATAAAATATGGTGGTCCCCGTCAATGTCTCATAAGAGACATGAAATTTCTGGGTAGATCCCCACACATTCACACTTCGATGTCATCATGCATAATTCCAACATGATTACGTGCACATAAGTTACTGGGGGTTCACCCCTCAGAATGGCAGGTAAGAGGAACATCATCAATCATCAAATCAACAACTCACATTCATTCTGACACCCTCCCTCACCCTTTTTGAAATGACAACAAGAGGTTTCAAAGAAGGAATTATTAGGTTTTCTATTTTTCTTATGGTTTTCACTGATAGGTGCACAACATCAAGATGGGCCCCCTTTCTCTAACCACCATGTCATCCCACTTCGCCTTTTCTTGAAGCTTTCATCCACTAATTACCTTTATATCTCCATGATGGGGCCTATAGGAAATTCCATCATTATCCTTCCCCTACCAACAGACCAACTCGGCCTCTCTTCTTGTCCCTCGAGGGTTGGGACCACCAAGACATGTAATCCCAACCCCAACACCCCAACACTTCTGTAATATGCACCTTTTGAACTTCTCGAGAAGAACCCCTCAGGTTTACGTGGATCAGGGAGCCATGCCTCTACATGGCCCCTACCTCTGATTTTCACATGTCGTTATAGAGTCACGACACCCTGTGAGAGGTCATCCCAACACGTCATCTCATTCCTTTGAAACGAGCTTCCTTCTTTAGCTCACAAGATTTTTTCCCTGAGGGATGACCTATCATATGGGCTCCATCTCTACCAATGGAAACACTCCTTGCCTCTAATATATGAGCCTAGATAGCCTAGTGCCTAGTTAGCCTTGGTATCCCTTTTCCATGCCAAAATCCAAATCTATATGATATGGTCTACGGGCCATGTGGGTAGGTTGGTCATGTCTTTGCACCTTCCTTGCTTCTAATTGTTACACATCATAACAGTGCCATGACATCCTACTACTGGTCACCCTACCTCCTTTCTCATGCACTCTTGAGATTTCTCTAGGGTTAACTCGCAGGGTTGGTTGACCAAGTGGGTCCACCACGACTAATAAAATGACCGTCGAGATCACATGTATGCCATAATGGCCCGGCTTACATTTCCCCACCCTCTAAATGCACTGTCGATCAAAAGACTTTCGGATGCAGCCCCCAGGCCACGCCACCCTCCTTTTCGCCAACTATAATAAGGCATAATCTTAGGAGCTAATCCATGGATTCCACGACTAAGTCTTACCTTAGACCGATCACATCAGTTTATCAAATTGAACTATAAGATTAAGGTCCCCGCCTAACTTCACCATGGCGTTTCTCTCTACAACCTTCGTCATTCAACATAGATTTAGTCATGGTTTGGTTACAGAGGTTTTGCAACTAACAGAATCTATGGCAACAATTTTCCACAACCTCAATGGTTTTCTATCCCTTACGAATGTTACCCCTCCTAAGCTTAAGCTAGCACAAGAATTTCCTCTCATTGCCCTTACAGAGAGTGTAGTCAAATCTTCATAACTTCTATCCTCCCTTCCTTGTAAGGTTTTTCAACGCAGCATGGGCATGTATACTTCTCTTGCAACCCAATTTAATTCTAAGAACTAGTACATTAAAACGCACCCACCATCATTTAATGGCTTACATAATGAGTTCAAATTTTCATGTAGCAAGAAAATCATGAAAATACCAAGCGAGTAACCTCGGGATCTAACCAAGGAGTGATATTTAAATCAGCAATTCCCTCAAGCAATCTCCTACCTGAGGCAATGTAATTCATGTCCCTCTCTCACAATTTTAATTTATAAAAGTATTTACATTGCACACCTCATGATAAGCAATTTGCACTATTACAAATTCCTTGAGCCATAACTTTTTAATGATTGAATTGACATTTTAGTCCTTATGTTTTGATTATTATGACCATTTTTTTTGTTCTAAAGTTATTTTATAATGGAGGTCATTTTTTATTTCCACATGTATTCTTTATCACTAGATAGATCACTCACCAAGTGTCAATGTAATCTTCTTAATCTTGTAGGAAGCTTGTATTATTTTCCATTTTGAAATAAAGAGGTAATTAAATTTTGGAAGAGTTTCTTATGTAGTATACAAAATACATTGGAATAGTAAGAAAGAACACTTTGTTTAGATAAATGTTTCAAAAAATGTTTTAAAAGAGTTGAATATCCCTTCAATATCCCTTCATTTTAACCTCGTTTAAAGCATTAGAATTGATAGAAACTATCCCTAAAACCAACCAACATTTTTTTTTTTTTTATATAGCTGATCAACACTCAACAAAACACTTGGAAATAATATAAACACATTAAGTTAAAAAGCCATAAATTAAAATTGAAAAAGAACACAAAAACCCAGTTTTAATTTATATATTGACTCATTTTGCTTTTTCTTTTTTGGATTTATCCTTCCCTCCACCATCTCTTAGTTTAAATTTATCATTCAGTCATGCATATCCTTATTTAAATTTATCGTTCCGTTCAGCGCATCTCTGCTCAATTTTGCCCTTGAATTTACCCTTCCGAGTAAAGTTCGACATAACTTTTGGATTTACCCTTCCGCACCTGATTCCCTCCAGCATCTCTTAGTTTAAATTTATCATTCAGTCATGCATATCCTTATTTAAATTTATCCTTCCGTTCAGCACATCTCTACTCAATTTTGCCCTTGAATTTACCCTTCCCAGTAATGTTCTACTTAACTTTTGGATTTACCCTTAGGTACGTGAGGTTGTGATTTACCCTTAGGTACGTGAGGTTGTGATTGCCCCTCGCGAACACCCATGCATTATCTTGTCTATGAAGAAATGCCCTCGGAAACTCGACTGATAGAGCCTTGGCTATTGTTTTAAGCACAGAGGGAATGCACTCATCGAGATTACGCATATCCTCTGATAAATCATCCTTCAATCTATTGACTCTTGAATAAATAAATACGAAGCTTTGTTTTCTTTAAATGGAATTTCCACTTCTTTGGCGACAACTAGAGAAATCTGAAGTATGGCATGGTAGGGAAGCTCCAAACAATTACATGCTTTCTATTAAATTTTCTGCAGCATAATTAACCCTATTCTGCAGCATAATGAACCCTCGATAAGATGATGTTTCTTCCACCTGCAAGCAAAGCCCATTACCCATTACTCAAAAGGATCTCTGCGTATCCATCGGGGAACTGTGAACAATCGATGACAACTCAAAGTCGATCAATCACGCAATAATAGTTGCAGCTGAAAACGGAACTGACGCGGCAAACCAATTCAAATTCCAAATTCAAATCACTGAACGAGGACGCGGGTTCACGATTCGTGTGGGGGAGTAACAACGACGGACTGCAGAAAAGGTACATAACAATCAATTAGCCACGTCGGCGGTCATCCCGAGGCGACTCCAAACAGATTTTCGGGCTGACGATTGCCCCGGCCGTTTTTTTGCCAGCGGTAGATAATCCGGGCAATTCCTCCGCCACGACCCCGAGATAAACACGGAATGGTTTAGGGGCCATTATTTCAGAGTGTATCTTGTGGTTATCTCGAGATTCCTGGCAAAACTGGAAAAACGAAGTAACCCACAGCTGGAAAAATGAAGTAACCTACAGCCGTAAAATTTATTTAAGTTTAAAAAAATATAAACAGGATATCTTAAGTAATATAGAAAAATTACAAAAACTTAACCTAAAATGACTAAAAACTTCTAGGCCTCCCACGTTAACTTTTTTTTATATAATAAAAAGTGGATATTTTGTGCCGATTAAAATTTTAAAACCTAAATTAAAGTGCTACTCTCTCTTATCGATGAAGCTAACTAAGTTCCCCTTATTTTTATAATTCTTCCGAATCTTAAATAAATTCGGAATTAAGAAAAATTTAAATTGGGTTAATAATTATTAATTATATTATTTATTTATTTTATTTATTTATTTTTATTGAATTTAACATATATATATAGCTGGAGAGCAACCCTCTTGAATTTAAGAGTAGTTAACTGTCAGTCAGTAGGTCTAGAATTTATCTTTAGGTCTAGGTATAAAAAAACAATTAGTTATCGCTCAGAAGCCCTCACCCATCGCTCCATATATTTGACAACCTCCCCAGTTGTTTCTCCTAATTCGCTTCCTTAGTTTTCGTCATTCACCGGAGAACTCTATGGCCTCCAAACAACGGACTGGCCCTGCAGTAAACCAGCAAATTGGTGGGTAGCTTTTCTCTTAATGGGATCTTTCCCATGAGTTTCTAATCCAGAAGTTTCTGCACATTGATTCAAAATAATTCATCCCTGGTAAGTGTTTCTTTTAGTGGTAATTTTTAATATCACAAAAATAGTATATATGTAATTTCTCTTAATATGTTTCAGGATGAATTTTTTTCATTTGATTGTTATTTGTGTAATTTCAGGATATTTTTGAAATTTGCAATCTGAATAAATTGAGCATCTTTGCTATTGTTATTTCAGAAACAATAACATTAGAAACCAAATTCTGCACAGAAACTTGCAATCAAAAGCAGTTAGCAGTTTATTGAATAAGGTTGGAGGGTCAAATATGTCAAAGAAAAACATGAATTATAAAGCAGCCCAACGGCATGATTTTTCAGAGAGGATGTCCAGAGAAGATTTCATTGAAGGAAAAAAGGCAGGGAAATATAAAGGTGTCAAAAGAAATACCTCTGGTCGTTTCACTTCACAAATTAGAGATTCAATCGCCAAAAAATGGCGCTGGCTTGGAACATTCGACACACCAGAAGAAGCCGCAGCTGCCTATGCTAACGCTGCAGCAAAGATGAAGGAAAGACGGTTACAAATGAATTCAGAATCATGCAGTCTCAGTGCCTCAAGTCATCCTGATATTCATATTATTAAAAGGGGGCAATGTTTTAATAGGGCAGCGCTGGATTCGAAAACTGAACGTATTGACTGTAAGACCGATTTGGATTCAGGTTTTATGGAGGACATGATTAGCAACAATGAGACGTTCTGTTTGGATAGTTGTAATTATAGTATGGATAATAACAATATCCGAAATTCTGATGATGGTGATGATAGGGCTTGGGCACATGCAAAATGGTTGATTGAAGCAATTCATCGTGGTTTATCTTTTAAACCTGAAGAACTCGAGTAGTATCTTGAGAACAGTATTACAAAAGCTGTAGTATGATGTAGATTTTCAGTGATCTTATGAATTCAAGTATATTTTTCATTTTTTGAAGATTTAATACCGAGTTTGATTGGTCTGATGGCTTCATAATCTGATGAGAAATAATTCAGTATTTATATTGTTTCATGATCTCATAAAAACTAATTAACTAATTTAGTTTTGGCTTACTGAATTTAAAATTCAAATGTATTTTTGAAATTTTAATATATTGAGCTTATGTCCTAGTTTTATATTTTGATACCAAGTAATTTAGTGTTTTTATTCCTTATAAGAACTAATTTGGTTTTAGCCATTAAAGAAGTCAAGTGATTTTATTTTTATTATTTGTTTGGGTAGTTTGAGTGGTAATGATTTATTAGGATTTAAGTTGTAAAAATTAATGGGATTGTATTTTTACTTGGACCACACCAGTCTTTAGCGTGGATGAATTTTATTCAAAAAGTTTTAAACCTGTGACTTTCACATCACAATGTACCTTAACAAAATACTCTATCACAATCTACTCTACAACCTATGGAATTATAACATTCCATTTTATTATACATTATTTTAGTTACCTTGAATAAAATTTTAAAATATTTTTTGTAGTAATCATAGGTTAAAGGCTGTCATTTATCCCAAAAATAGTTATTCATTTTTTAAGTTTTAATTAAGTTAATTAATTAAAAAAATTTCACATAAACCAATGGGCATGTGGTATTAATAGGCCATGGTTTTGGCTCATGATCT
>APFE031450173.1:35797-47684 GCA_000404065.3 Pinus taeda | reverse complement strand
AACTTTATTTCTGAACCTTCTTCAGTCAGTCCAGAAATACATAATCACTTCACTGCAATCTTGGAATCTGAATCCCAGTAGAACCTTAAAACTGAAAATCTACCTCAGACATTAGCTGGAAGCTCCTCTAAAAGTACAACAGTAGAAATCGAGTCGGGAAAAACATTAAATATAAATCCTAATCTAACAGATGATCAAAAACAACAGTTAATGAAGCTACTCCGTGAAAATAAAGAAGCATTCACATGGGATTACACAGATATGAAGGGGATTTCTCCTGAACTATGCACCCACTGCATTTATATTAAAGAAGGATCCCGCCCAGTCTGTCAACCCCAACGACGGATGAATCCCAATTTAAGGGAAATTGTGAAGGAAGAACTTCAAAAATTGTTGAATGCAGGATTTATATATCCTATATCTGATATGAATGGGTTTCTCCACTAGTAATTGTACCCAAGAAAAATGGGAAATGGAGAGTATGTGTGGATTATAGAGCCCTAAATAAGGCCACCCAGAAATACCATTTCCCTTTACCATTCATTGATCAGGTAATAGATAACTTGGCAGGTAAGAAATTATTTTCGTTTTTGGACGGATTTAGCGGATATAATCAGATCAAGGTTGCACCCCAAGATTAGGACAATACCACTTTCACTAGCCCATGGGGGACCTTTGCCTATAGGGTTCTTCCATTTGGGCTATGTAATTGCCCAGCAACATTTCAAAGAGCAGTGATAGGGATTTTTTCTGATATGCTAAATGATTCTTTAGAAATATTTATGGATGAATTTACTCCTTATGGCGTGACTTTTGAGGATGCATTACAAAACCTTGAAAAAGTACTTAAGTGATGTATAGAAGCACACCTTGCCTTAAGTACTGAAAAATGCAATATGATGATGAATCAAGGTATTGTATTGGGTCACTTCGTCTCATTCTTAGGAATTCAAGTCGATCCAGCTAAAATACAAGTAATTCAGACTCTCCCTATCCCCAAAACACAAACTGATGTGAGAAGCTTCTTAGGACATGCTGGATATTATAGAAGATTTATCAAGAATTTTTCTAAAATAGCTTCTCCTCTGTTTGTGTTACTAACGAAAAATGTCCAATTTAAGTGGACTGATAATTGTTAAAAAGCATTTAAGGAACTTAAATATCAGTTGTCTACAGCTCCCATTTTGATAGGACCTGATTGGGCACTCCCCTCTCATATATCCTCCTGATGCCTCAGACACTGCAATTGGAGCTGTCTTGGGACAAGAAGAAAACAGTCTTCCCTATGCTACTTATTTTATTAGTAAAAATATGACTTCCGCTGAACTTAATTATACAGTTACTGAGAAGGAATTTCTAGCAGTAATTTATGCTATCAATAAGTTTCGGCATTATATTACTGGTTACACTACTTTTGTGCATACTGACCACTTGACCATTAAATACTTAATGAACAAATCAGTTACAAATGCTCGAGTTACCAGATGGTTATTGTTATTACAGGAATTTGATATCACAAGTGTAGATCGACCAAGAAAAGAAAATGTAGTTTTTGATTTCCTTTCTCGGTTAAAAACTAATGAAAATATTCCAGTAGATGTTTCCTTCCCTGACGAGTATTTATTTGCAGTATCTGGTCACTCACCTTGGTATGCAGACATTGCCAACTATTTAGTTGCAGGGAAACTACCATCACACCTATCGCATAGAGAAAAAAGGAAGATCATTCAACAAAGCTCTAGGCATAGCTGGATAAGCGGGTGTCTCTTTCACACAGGACTCGATCAGGAGATCCGGAGATGTATTAGTGAAGATCAAATTTATGATGTATTGAAAGCCTGCCACGATGGCCCTTGTGGAGGGCATTTTGCAGATAAAAGAATAGCACACAAGGTTCTCAGGATGGGTTACTACTGGCCCTCACTCATCAAGGATGCAAGGAAATATGTCAGGGCCTGCGATAGCTATCAAATAATGGGCCAGCCTAATCACAGGGATGAAATGCCACTCAATCCCCAGGTAATTCTTGAACCTTTTGAAAGATGGGCACTAGATTTTATAGGTCCCATTAACCCTCCATCCAATCAAAAAGTTTATATACTAGTATGCACAGATTATATGACTAAGTGGGTAGAAGCTAAGGCACTCCTCAAGGCTAATGGAGAATCAGTATTAACATTTTTATTTGAAGAGATCTTCGTTAGGTTTGGATTGCCTAGGGAACTAGTCACTGATGGGGGACCTCCTTTTAATTCTCATGGCTTCAAAGATACACTTCAAAGATACCATATTAAGCATAAAATGACTACACCTTATCACCCCCAGGCAAATGGGCAGGTGGAAAGCACCAATAAAGTCATAGAAGCCATTTTGACAAAAACAATAAAGGAAAATAGGAGGGACTGGTTTCAAAAGTTGCCTGAAGCACTATGGGCTTATAGAAATACTTGGAGGAATACTACGGGCTTTTCACCTTATGAATTAGTTTTTGGTAAAAATGTTGTTTTCCCTGTGGAGTTTGAAATCAAAACCTTAAGAACTGCTTTAGCTGTTAACCTTGACTTGACTGATGCACAGACAGCTAGGTTGCAATAGCTTCAAGAACTGGACGAGAAGAGGTTGGATGCCATCCATCAAACAACCATGATCCAGCAACAAAGAACCAAGTGGCACGACAAAACCATTAAGCAAAAGCAGTTCCAGAAAGGTAATTGGGCTTTACTGTATGACTCCCGTTTCGAAACTTTCCAAGGTAAATTAAGAACAAGGTGGCTAGGACCTTATGAATTAGATGTTGTTTTTCCAAATGGAACAATCAGACTCTTAACGATTGATGATAGTAGAACACCATTATTAGTGAATGGTTATCGACTCCATTTGTATCAACGACCTATTTCTAAAGAGGATTTCAAAGCTACTTGCATGGCAAACATACATTATGTTTTTTTGGGGGAACCTGCTGTCCCTCAAGGCACTTAAATTTTTGTTTATTTATTTATTTTTAGATTATATTTCTCAACTAACAATCCCTACCAAGGGTTCCCATGTTACAATTAATTGTTTTGCAGATCCTAGTTTCGGAGGGTGGCTGAGAATAAAAATTCCAAAAGAATCATTCGCTGCTTGGGAACGTCTTTCGGACCATAAATCAGTCTTTCATTAAGTCTCGTTGCTGCAACACCAAGTCCCGTTGCTACAACACCAAGTCCCGCTACTGCAACACCACTTCCCGTTGCTGCAATATCAAGTCTTGTTGCTGCACCACCAGTTCCCGTTATTGCAACACAACTTCCCATTGCTGCAACACCACTTCCCCGTTGCTGCAACACCACTTCCCCGTTGTCGCAACACCACTTCCTGTTGCTGCAGCACCAACTCCTGTTACTACAACATCATTTCTCGATGTTGTAACACCACTTTCAGTGCTTAATGAACTATTATCCTGATGGAACATATTATTCTTCATTAAAGGAACCAGCCATGCACTCTGATAATTACACTTCTTCACTACTACTTCCTATCAGTAATAAAAATCGCCTGTATTTTCACACTTGTAGACCCTTTGTAATCATTATTAATCCAGCAAAAGACAAGATAAGACTTTTTGGTGCGCAACTAAAGGTAAAAGTAAAGGTACGCATGTTTAAGTGTGGATATTAAATTATAGTTAATGTGGATATGTTGATACGACTGCCGAAATCATTGTACTACCAATCAGATTATTCAGCCGTAGATTTGGGTGGATTACCAAAACATTGTAATTATTGCATAACACGTCAATCGCCGCCATCCTTAGTCCTCGCGGTAATATCTAAAAGTCACCTCGTCGTGGCATATCCTCATTTGTAACGGTTTACTCTGTCTCAAACTCGGCAACTCGGCTCTGCATTGTGTATTTTCGCTGGATCAGTAGCTATGGGGGGGAATCTGATTACACATGAACCTGGCACAACAGAACTACTGGAACTCTACCGAGATGTTTACCAAATTTTCCTGCAAGCAGGATGGGTAGACTATTTTAGAAAACTTCCGGATTTCAATACACAACAAGTTTTGGAGTTCGCATGCAATTTAAGAGAAGGATTTTCCATGGTCCAGGGAGTGAAAATTCAGAAGAAGACATAGCCCAAGTTTCCGTGTTACCAACCAATGGTACATGCTGGTTTAGTAGAAAACATCTTATTCTGAATGCATAGCAAGACTTCTTCCTACCAAGCGAGCATGTGGAAGCCAAAGGCAGAGGGGTCGCACTTCAGTCACTGCCCCCACCATGGCCAAAGGTTGCGGAGTTCGTTAAGCAATATTTGACTTGCGAAGGTTGTTAGCAGGTAATTTACCAAAACGACTTCATTTTTCTAAATCATTTGAGGCATGTTCAGTTAATAAACATGCCCTATTATCTATTGGATTATCTAAAAAACATGTCACGTTATACTGTAAAAGCAAAGCATCTTCTCCTTTCCCTGAAACATCATCGCTTAGCCCAACTCCTAATAAATAGAGGCTTTGCTCTAAACCACCCACCCCCCTCATTAATTCTCCCCAACGAATAGAAGAAAATCCTCAGCAGGCAGAGGAAATTCCCCAACAACCAGAGCAAATATCCCGGGAAATTCCCCAAAAACTAGAGAAAATACCCCGGGAAATTCCCCAACAACCAGAGCAAATATCCCAGGAAATTCCCCAGCAATTAGCAGCAGAAACACCCCTGCAGAGGACCCCATCCCCCAATGAAGCTCAACCATCCACCCCCATGCTTCATATCTCCACTGATGACTCCGATGATAACACCACCATCATCTTTCTTAAAAGAAAAAAGCAGCAGAAAACTGAAACTCCACCAAAAAGGAGAAGAACCATGGCTACAGTCAAAGCAGCTGCTATTCCTGATAGTTCCCCCATTCTGAAGGAAAGTGGCCGAAAAAGAAAAATTACTGACTTTCCTGCTTCTTTACCAAGGCGACAAACACGGTCGTCTGTAGCAGTTAAACCCACTAGCCCCATTATCCCTTGTTCTCCACCCATCATCCTAAGATCCCGCACTCCAACCATTCCTGAGCATTCCCTTTCCTCACCCTCTGGGGCTGAGATGTAGAGCGTTGACAATTTTGTGACATTATTTTCTGAGGCAACTGTTACACAAGAACCAGCTGCCGAAAAATCTAAAGTAGACACCCAAGGTGATATTGGGCGAGTGGCTGTTACACAAGAACCAACCACTGACCCAACAGGTGACACACAAGAACCACCTGTTGTGGATGCAAATGACCAAGTGGATGTGGAACAACGATCCCTTCCTCCACGAGAACCTGCGAATACACAAGCTCCACCTACCATAGCCTCCCTGCAGGAAGAAATTGAGTTTCTAAAATCCCAAATTAAGGATTATCAGGAGGCGATAATGATGGTTAAAGAAGCCTATCAGAATGAATACAATCTCCACATCCTAGCATGGGTAGTGTCTGTAACAGAAAAGAGTCAATACAATCAATACATGTGCAGTGAGTGTGGTGAGCTTTACACTCAAGCAAGATATAAGATAGTCCAGGTTCCAATGACTGAAGCTAATCCACAGCCTTCTGCTGTTGTAGTCAAAACAGAACAACTTGTTGTCACACAAGAACCAGCAGGTTCTTCAAGAGTTGTAGAAGAAGAAACAGAACAACCTGCTATCACACAAGAACCAACAGGTTCTTCAAGAGTTGCAGAAGAAGAAACAGAACAACCTGCTGTCACACAAGAACCAGCAGGTTCTCCAAGAGTTGCAGAAGAAGAAATAGAACAACCTGCTGTCACACAAGAACCAGCAGGTTCTCCAAGAGTTGCAGAAGAAGAAATAGAGCAACCTGTTGTTACACAAGAACTAGCAGGTTTTTCAAGAATTGTAGAGGAGGACATAAAACCACCCCGGGCCACCCAAACTAGTACAGAACATAAATCTTCTTCTGATGCCTATACACAGACTGAACCTCCCTGTGTCAGCAATGCTCACACTGATACCTCTAGTTTTCAACAACTAAAGGACACATGGAGAACAGAATATGAGCTTTCACAAGGGAAGGCATTCCAGCAGCTAAAGTCAATCTGGTTTAGCTATGCATATAAAATTTGGGATGCACTTGAACAGTGTCGAGCTCAACATAAATAAAATAAGGAATTAAAAGCTAGGTTGTCCTACATCTTCGATTTGGTCCAGAAGGTACTGGCTATAAGAAAACCCTCTTTCAATTATGCAGTATTTTTGAGAGAACGCTTAGCGTTCTTACAAATAAAGGCAATCAGAGATGGAAGACCCTACCAAGTTGCTACACCTGATCAATTTATTGAAACATTCATAGAAGCACCAAATAATGATCAAAACTTGCTCTGTGAACTCTATCTTCACAATGAAGCCATGCCTAAAGATAGAGTGATGAATATACTCCCTATTGTTGGTGATATCCAAATAAGAGCCTTCATCTCTTTCCTAGCCAATCAACTTACTTGGAAAAATGCCTTTATGACAGCAACACACAACGAGCAGAACTGCCTTCTCTAGATTCGAAATGAACCACGGAATGCAGCCGCCTTCATTGTACAACATCAACAAAATTTGAGTAATCCAGAGATGGTTGATCACATGAGGAAACTACAAGAAGTAGTCTTGCAGGACTGCCAACATTCTGTGAAAACAAAGGGAGCGCTGGCCATCAAAGCAAACAATTTATTTTGGGAACATTGTCTGAAAGAGAGACAGGAATATCATCCATACAATCCCCTCAATCTTCAGGTAGCAATTTCACGCATACCTTATTATGTCAAATGTATGGAACAGTGTGCTGAAGGTTGGATTGGTTACCGTTTTCATTTCCCTCTCTTGTGGTTACCTGGTCAGCAATATAAGGCTCATTATAAGCTGACCAAAAAGGAGGAGGTGGCAGCATGGCAACAATTATAGAGTGTTTATGGGTTCAGAAACAGGTCTGATAACACCTTCTTTAGCTACTGTATCAGCAACTTACACTCTTCATCCCAGTATTCTGACTCAGATTTAGAGTAAACGTTGCATGAGGACATGCAACCCTTTCAGTTGGGGGGGATGTTAGGACTCCAGATTGTCTACTTTTGACCCTATATTTTGTCATGATGATACCCTCTTTAGTCCATAAGTTGAAACCCTTGATAACATTTTGACCTCGTTATCCCAAAGGTATGAAGTAACTCTCCTCATTGCTATATGTTTAATTATTCAACACATATTCATGTTATCTTTATGATTAAGATTTGGAAGTTGACTAAGTCGCTGACAATTGTCAAAACTGTTCAAAGTCTGCAGAATTCTAATTCACAATTGCCGCAACACCAGAAACAACAACTGTGTAGTTGCTGCAACACCAAAAACAACAACTGACTAAAGCGGGTAAAACCTCATTTTGCAATGGGTGAAACAACAATTGTCTAGCGGAGCAGTAACCGTCCGAACCTGGCAGAACTATACTTTGTAGATGCTGACACAACACGATCAGCAACTGTCTAAAAATGGAAAAATACAGTCGCAGATACTGGAACACCAGGAACAGCACGAGAACTTCAAGGGAACAGTTGAGATTTACAAAATCGACAACAGTGACGAAACATCCAAGGATAGTACGAGGATCTCAAGGAGATGGTTGAGGTGTACTAGTTTTGCAACAGCAGAAGGATCTGACTAACAAAGGATGACAAAGTTACACACTGTTGTAACAGCATGCTGTAACAGGAATTGATTTCCTATTTTTGTACAAAAGGGTCAAACTGAATGAATAATGACAATCTATTGTAATAGATGTCTCCTCTATAAAGAGGAGACATCTACATTAGAGGGGAGGGTTGTAACGGGAGTATTGTAGTGCAGAGCAAGTCTGAATCTTTATTGTAATTTGACATTTTGGCAGATGAATAAAGCATTGTTCTGAGCATTTCAACTTAGCATCTATGTTCCGGGGAATCTTGTGAGAGGGACAGGGCCCACCTTCTTCACAAGATTCACCCATTTCTTTTCTATTAAGTGTGTGTGTGATTTCTATGTATTTCAAGCCTTGCTTCCGATATTTCCGTTTTGTTGATACTCTGTTTTCTTAATCGATTGACGCTGTGAAAGAGTGTGTCACCGGTGATTAGGATTTTTAGTGTGCATTGGCAAATTGGTTACAAGGGCAGGTGCTGAACATCCTTATTTTGAGGACAGGGTCCTGGTCCTCTGTTACAAAACAACCATCATTTCTTTCTGCAAATTTGTTACCATTAGTTAATTGCTTTCATTTCATTTCTGCAACAGATCATAGCTATTGTAACACAGAGTAAGGGTTTGATAGAAAGTAGATTTGTTTATACTACAGCCTTTAATGCTTTTAGAATTGAGTGCATATAGTATGAGGTCACCTTTGAAACAAAAGGACTTTCCCCGGTTGACAATTTAATGTGGTACTCGACTGTTTAATTAATAAACAATTCAAGCAGCCAACACTACCTGGTCACGAATGTTTATGGCCCTCAAAGAATGGAGGATAAACTCAGGTTTCTAGATTCTCTTGTCGATCTCAGAGATAGACATGCAGGAATACCATGGATCATGGTGGGGAACTTCAAAATGATCAAATCACTTTCAAGGAAAAAATAGGAACCAGAACTCTAAGTAAAGACTCTTTAGCATTTCAAACTTTTACAGATAATATGAAGCTTGTGGACACTGATACGAGTAATCGTCTCTTTACTTGGAACAATAAAAGAGGAGGCGAGTCTCAAGTAGCCTCAAAGTTAGACAGATTCATTATCTCAGAGGACCTTATGCTCATTGACAAGGAAATGATAGTGAGAGTTCTCCCCTTTGGAGGCTCAGATCACTAGCCAGTTCAACTGGAGGTTCAGGGCATTGGTTCCCCAGGAATAGACCTTTTAGATTTGAGAATATCTAGCTCTCCCACCCAAATTTCATCAACAACATTGCAAACTGGTGGTCGGAAGATTTCCATATTCAAGGTACAAGAATGTTCCTTCTTCAGAAAAGACTAAAGCACATCAAGTTTAAGCTCAAAGAATGGAATGAGAATGAGTTTTGCAATATTTTTGAAGCAAAAAAATCTATTGAAGGTAAAATGCAGGAACTCCACCAAGCCCTTAGCATGGATGGCTTTGATAAAATCAGAAGTGATCAAGCCACAAAACATCATCAAGACTGGGAAAATCTATGTAAACAAGAGGAAATATTTTGGAGACGAAAATATAGAGTTCAATGGATAAAAGAAGGAGAGAAAAACACCAGATTTTTCCATAGATCCACCACGGCAAATAGAGCTCATAACAAGATCTCTTTGATCAAGGATGAGGGAAGGAATCTTCTCAATTCCCATGATGAAATAGAAGCTAAGTTAGTCTAGCACTTTCGAGGTATAGCAAAGGAAACCATTTCAAATAGAAAGCATTTCATAAGGGACTTAACAAGGCATATACCTAGGATGGTGTCTAGAGAGGATAATTTCAACCTTAATAGGCCAGTGAATGAAGAGGAGGTTAGTGAGGTCCTCAAAGAAATGTAAAATGGTAAAGTGCCAGGCCGTAATGGTTTCAATGTGGATTTCTTTAAAGCTTGCTGGAATATTGTTAAACAGGATATTCTAAATGTAGTTGAAGATTACATGTTGAATAGAACTCTTTTGAAGGTGCTCAATTCGTCCTTCATCTCCCTGATCCCTAAACAGGACATTGCTCAAACTCTTGATAGGTTTATACCCATAGCTTTGTACAATGTGGTATACAAGATAATATCCAAGGTTGTGGCCAATAGACTCAAACCTCTTCTTCCTACACTAGTTTCTGTGAACCAATCTGGTTATGTGGAAGGCAGACAAATTCTCAAATAACATCATTCAAGTGCATGAGGTGGTGCACTCATTGACTAGAAATATGAAGGTTGGAATGATCATGCAATTGGACCTATCCAAAGCTTATGATAAGTTGAATTGGACCTATATCAGGAAAATTCTTATTGCTTTTGGGATTGATCATAATTGGGTTAGACGGGTCATGGCCCTGTTAACTTCTTCTAGCTTTTCAATATTGGTTAATGGTTCTCCCTCCAAGACTTTTATTCCTTCAAGAGGCCTCAGACAAGGAGACCTGCTCTTGCCCTTTCTCTTCATCCTCATGATGGAAGGACTTGGTCGGTCTATCAAGCATGCAAAATAAGTTGGTAAGATTAAAGGTCTCCAACTTTCTGACAATGGATAGGCCTTGACTCATCAACAATTCATTGTTGATACCATGCTGCAGGGAATCCCCATGGTCAAAGAAGCTCTTGCATATAAACAAATCCTAAGTGACTTTGCCATGGCTATAGGTATGGAAGTTAATCTCTCCAAATCTAAGATTTTTTTTCTTTAATACCAATATTGCTATTCAGAGGAACATCTCTAGAATTCTGGGCTTTCAAAGGGATGTCCTCCTTTCCAAATATTTGGGAGTTCCTCTAACTACTAAACCTTTGGACAAGAGCATTTGGGAGCCGGTGATTAATAAGATGCAGGATAAAATTAGGAAATTGACTATTAGATATTTAAACTTGGCTGGTAGGTTGCTGTTTACAAAGGTGGTTCTTTAATCAATCCCAGTTTTCATGCTATCAGCACTCCCACACGTTAGTGTGATCTCAGAAAATCAGAAACATTGAGGAAAATATTTAGGTTCTAGCGAAAGTTAACTTCAAGCCATAAGGTTTGGTTTTTTTTTGTATGCCCATGTTGGGTTGTGTGGTTTTTTGTTTTGTATGAAAAAATATATTTTTAAAGTAAGCACACACCCCAAAGATTCAAAAAAAGAACACTTCCTCTTTTTAAAAAATTACTAGCCTTTAAACTAGCTCACTTGGTCCGAAGTTAATTTACAAGAATAGAGGTCTTGAGTTCAAGTCTTTCTTTTTGTTGAGTTACCTTTTCAAAAAGCACATGTAACTTATGTTTTAAAGTTACTTTATGCAAAAGCGTTCTCACCCATTATAAAATGTGAGTCACTTATAGTTCTAAAGTCTCTCTATCTTTTATTTAAGTTAGAATTTAATGGGTAGCTCATAAAGTACCATTGTAAAAGTGACTTTCACTTATTTATAAAAGTGGGTCACATAATTTTTTTTTAAGTGAGCTAATTAGATTAAGTTTGGAAAGGGGGGGAGACATTTTTTTAAAATTTAACATTATCATTCGCTTTCGCACATTCACGCACTTCGTCGGCATCTTCAACAAAGTTTCTTCAAAAAGCCATAACTTCTTCATCTGGAAGTCGTTTTCAGAGTCGTTTTATTTTAATCAGCCTAAATTTTTTATATCTTTTCATTGGAACACTTAGTTTCAGAATGTGCAACATCAGTTTCTGTTAAAATGGAAATTCCATGCCAAGTTATTCTTGACAGCACTAAATACTTTCAGTGGTGGTCCTACATTGTGGATTTACTTAAAAGTAAAGGTCTTTACAGAATAGCCTCGGGCCAATAAACTAAACCTAAATATGAAGATAAGGCAGCCAAATGGGAAATTAGGAAATATCAAGCATGTGGGTTGATAGGCATGTCTATTTCTCTAGACCTTTGATTCCATATCGCAAAACATGATACCCCTAATGAAGTAATGAAATAGCTCACTAAATTTTTTGGAATTAAAAATGAAATTAGAGCCCATAAACTCAAAAATTAGTTGCTTACGTTGGACCCCAATAATTTTTCTTCGATTGAAGAATTTTTGTCCAAGTTCAAGACCCTTAGACTTCTCTTGGAAGGTGTTAACAGAAAGAAAGAAGATGGTATCCTTATCTATTCCATTCTTAATAAGTTGGGACCAACCTACTCTGTGTTTGTTTCCACCTTCCATTCTACTAGAGAAGC
>APFE031450173.1:2430-14243 GCA_000404065.3 Pinus taeda | reverse complement strand
ATTCTTAGACTATGTCTATTTTTAGACATATGGATCATGTCTATGGATTGCAGGTTGCTGTTATGGATGATTGATCAAGTTGGAAAAATAGATGGACTTCTATTTTTGATGAAAGTGTGAGTGATCACAGTGTGAGTGATCAAGTCTATTTTTAGACTGGCTTTCAAAAATAGAAAAGTCAAATATTATTATCTCACAATAATATTTGGACTATATAAACTTTGTCTTATTCTCTTGGAGCACTTCAGTTCGAGCTACGGATGTGGCACATGCAATTGCATGAAGGAAATACGTGGTTCTTATGGGTTAGTTGAATATTTGCATGCATGACTTCAGTAAGAACTCAAGTGAGTTGAGTTTAGTGGACTGGAGGTGCAGTTGATGGAGTTGTGTTCAGTTTAGCTTTGTTAAACTGGTTGTATTTAGTCTAACTGGCGAATAGACTAAAGATGAGTTGGGTGAATTAGTTATTAATTAATTCACAAGTTATTAACTCATAATACAACTAATGAATACATCAGTTAACTCAGTTGCATGTCAGTGCATGTTCAGTTCAGCAGGGACAGCTGTTAGAGAATCAGATTGCTATCAGTTGTGACTATAGTTGTGCACCAGATCTTGCACAAATCAGGGGATTGAGTATGCCAATGAGTTTTCCCACATTGTAGCTTGTTCTCACGTGATTTAGCCAAGGAAAGACGTGGCTGCCTTGGAATTATCACCAGATCTTGTGCAGGTATTGAGCAGCAGAGGCAGGCAAGCAGCGGAAGAGATTTGAGCCAGAGATTGATTCAGATCTAAGTTGTATTGTGTGTAACAGGTGGAGCTGTTACTGGATTGCTTGTGATAAGCATTGTACTTTGTAATGTTACATGACTCAATCATTAATATACAGATAGTTGGGGTTTTTAGCGAGATGCTTTCCCCAGGATACATACTGCGTTAATGTGTGAATGCTCTTAATGTTTTATTGTTATTGATGCTGCTATATTGATGATCAACGTAGAGGAGCTTATGTATTGTGTATGTTTCCCGCAATAGTACATGATCAGGATAATCTCTGTTGAATATGTGTTGAATTATTCAAAATTTCTACATTTTCCACATCCCAACCAACATATAATAGATATGCCTATCCTTTAGCAAACAAATAAGGGCTATACACATCACATAGGGATTCCTCCCCATGTCCTTTCCTCATGGACATAATGGTCCCAAGAATATCAGATCACATCAACCAACCAATGGTGATGGTATTCCATGAGTACTCACTACCCCATAGGCAGTTATTCAAAAATCGAAAGAAAATACGATATCCAGTGTCACAACCATTGGTTGTCCAAACCTTCAACACGCTAGCTAGCAAACACATGCATTGCCCAAGCATTTATTAAATAACATTTTAAACATCATTGTAGTTAGTATACACTCCAACTAACACTTGCGAGTAGGATACCCTCAACTCACATTCAAATATTACCCATAGGGTTGATTTCCACCCTAGATCTAGGGATCCATGCATGAGTACCATGCTACATACTTGGATCACAAGGTGACCCTTAAATTATGCACGTCATAAATGATTTAAAACCAAATTTTAACACCTAAACATTTGTTTTATTAGTTTTATAAAAATTATTATGAAATCCCATCCAGTCCAAGTGTTGAATCTAAATGTTATGATCCCACCTTTAAAAACCCTCCCCACCTGCCCTAGTGGGATGGATACTACATGATAATCCAATTACCCTTATACTATTGAGGAATGGGATTAAAGCGCTTTTATCTTTTTATCTTTTCCTCAGGTGGGGAGGGTTGTTAAAGGTGGGATCATAGCATCTACATTCAACACTTGGACTATATATATATGTATATGTATGTATGCATGTATGTATATTGAATACAACCATAAATTACCTTGTCTTATCATATTATTGACTGCTCATATGTAGGTCCCCGCGTCTATGCCTACGTGCCAATAAAATATGGTGGTCCCCATCTCATAAAAGACGTGAAATTTCTGGGTAGATCCCCAGACATTCACACTTCCATGTCATCATGCATAATTCCAACATGATAACGTGCACATAAGTTACTGGGGGTTCACCCCTCAGAATGGAAGGTAAGAGGAACATCATCAATCATCAAATCAACAACTCACATTCATTCTGACACCCTCCCTCACCCTTTTTGAAATGACAACAAGAGGTTTCAAAGAAGGAATTATTAGGTTTTCTAACTTTCTTATGGTTTTCACTGATAGGTGCACGACATCAAGATGGGTCCCCTTTCTTTGACCACCATGTCATCCCACTTCGCCTTTTCTTGAAGCTTTCATCCACTAATTACCTTTATATCTCCATGATGGGGCCTATAGGAAATTTCATCATGATCCTTCCCCTCCCAACAAACCAACTCGGCCTCTCGTCTTGTCCCTCGAGGGTTGGGACCACCAAGACATGTAATCCCAACCCCAACACCCCAACACTTCCGTAATATGCACCTTTTGAACTTCTTGAGAGGAACCCCTTAGGTTTACGTGGATCAGGAGCCATACCTCTGCATGGCCCCTACCTCTGATTTTCACATGTCGTTATAGAGTCACGACACCCTGTGAGAGGTCATCCCAACACGTCATCTCATTCCTTTGAAACGAGTTTCCTTCTTTAGCTCACGAGATTTTTCCCTCAGGGATGACCTATCATATGGGCTCCATCTCTACCAATGGAAACACTCCCTGCCTCTAATATATGAGCCTAGATAGCCTAGTGCCTAGTCAGCCTTGGCATCCCTTTTCCATGCCAAAATCCAAATCTATATGATATGGTCTACGGGCCATCTAGGTAGGTTGGTCATGTCTTTGCACCTTCCTTGCTTCTAATTGTTACACATCATAACAGTGCCATGACATCCTAATACTGGTCACCCTGCCTCCTTTCTCATGCACTCTTGAGATTTCTCTAGGGTTAACTCGAAGGCTTGGCTGACCAAGTGGGTCCACCACGACTAATAAAATGATTGTCGGGATCACATGTATGCCATAATGGCTCGGCTTACATTTCCCCGCCCTCTCAGTGCACTTTCGATCAAAAGAATTTCGGATGCAGCCTCCTGGCCATGCCACCCTCCTTTTCACCAACTATAATAAGGCATAATCTCAGGAGCTAATCCATGGATTCAACGGCTAAGTCTTACCTTAGACCGATCACATCAGTTTATCAAATTGAACTATAAGATTAAGGTCCCCGCCTAACTTCACCATGGCGTTTCTCTCTGCAACCTTCTTCATTCAACGGCGATTTAGTCATGGTTTGGTTACAGAGGTTTTGCAACTAACAGAATCTATGGCAACAATTTTCCACAACCTCAATGGTTTTCTATCCCTTACGAATGTTACCCCTCCTAAGCTTGAGCTAGCATCAAACATCTTGAGTCCACAAGATTCACAAGGCATCAAGAGGGCCACAAGGAGATCACAACTCCTCAAAGATCCATGTGCCAAGGTGCACCATTAGACTTGCAGTGATCTAGCCAACAACACTAAGGCGCTTGTTGAAGACCTCTAGGACTATTGAAAGCACAAGGTTGGGAAGCCCCTAATGTAGAGTCACAGGATATTATAGGTTAAAATGAAGATAGTTCTCAACATTAACCCAATGCCACATAAACTATAATGTGGTTTTGAATCAACCAATATATACACACAAGCCCTATCTAATAAGTTGTCTTCATTGTAATCAATTAGCTGCAACAAACAACGTTCTTGTGTTGATCATGCCATATTTTGGTTGAGGGCCTTATGGGCCTTTCAATGCTTTAGCATTTCATAGTATATTAACCATTCATGTGGATTACAAGATCACAATTTATATCATTTGTGTTTACATACACCATTTCAACGCAAAAATGAAACCACATGTTCATTATGTTTACAAGCACCATATCAATCTAGAAATGCAAACACATGTTTATTAACATTGCAAATACATAAGAACACTTATCTTGGAATGTTTTTGGCAACTGAGTTTGGGACAAGGACTCTCCACCCAACCATAGAAAGTTGCAACCAAGATTACTTGCAACAATCACACCCGAGCTAGATTATAAGGCTTGAGGTGGAGCACATTCAAGAGAAACCTTCAACGAATACATAGTTGAGCCGGATCACAACCAAGGCACACTACCTTCGTACTGAAGGAAAATCACTACTCTTTGTCATGTTTATGCCCAACAAGTTTCGATAGGTCCTTTAGCTAGTTTATTAGTCTCCTCAAAGCTTAGAAACATAGCTCTATCCCTCTTCTCTCTTGTTATATGTTGAATGTTGGTTGAGTGTGTGAAGGCCTAAGTAAATGAATGAGATGAAGATCCCTTCTCTTTTCCTCTGCTCTTCTCCCTTTCTCCATGAGAGTTGAATAGGAAAATTGAATGAGAGAATCCCCTCTCCTTTCCTCCACCTTCTCTTTTCGCTCATGCACAAGAATTTCCTCTCATTTCCCTTGTAGAGAGTGTAGTCAAATCTTCATAACTTCTATCCTCCCTTCCTTGTAAGGTTTTTCAAGGCAGCATGGGCATGTATACTTCTCTTGCAACCCAATTTAATTCTAAGAACTAGTACATTAAAACGCACCCACCATCATTTAATGGCTTACATAATGAGTTCAAATTTTCATGTAGCAAGAAAATCATGAAAATACCAAGTGAGTAACCTCGTGATCTAACCAAGGAGTGATATTTAAATCAGCAATTCCCTCAAGCAATCTCCTACCTGAGGAAATGGAATTCATGTCCCTCTCTCACAATTTTAATTTATAAAAGTATTTACATTGCACACCTCATGATAAGCAATTTGCACTATTACAAATTCCTTGAGCCATATCTTTTTAATGATTGAATTGACATTTTAGTCGTTATGTTTTGATTATTTTGACCATGTCCTTATGTTTTGATTATTATGACCATTTTTTTTGTTCTAAAGTTATTTTATAATGAAAGTCATTTTTTATTTCGACATGTATTCTTTATCACTAGATAGATCACTCACAAAGTGTCAATGTAATCTTCTTAATCTTGTAGGAAGATTGTATTATTTTCCATTTTGAAATGAAGAGGTAATTAAATTTTGGAAGAGTTTCTTATATAGTATACAAAATACATTGGAATAGTAAGAAAGAACACTTTGTTTAGATAAATGTTTCAAAAAAAAATTTAAAAGAGTCGAATATCCCTTCAATATCCCTTCATTTTAACCTTGTTGAAAGCATTAGAATTGATGGAAACTATCACTAAAACCAACCAACAATTTTTCTTTATAGCTGATCAACACTCCACAAAACACTCGGAATTTACACTGATCAAATTTGAAAGGCTGGTCTTAATTTCAATTAGAAGAGCATATTAATTTCAATTAGAAGAGCATATATTCATGCATATATCTACATTTTATTTTCAATCAATTTATTCCAACGGTTGTCCTTAAACCATCTATCGTGAATCTATATTATGTAATAAATGTGTCCCAAATAAGTGTGTCCCAAAAACTTAAATGACCACAAAACTAGTAACCACCTCGAGTGATTTAATTGAGAATTTCAACTATTTTTTTTCAAAAATGTGGATTTTGTATTTCAATGGCTTGCTTATGAACTTTTCTAGCTTCATTTTAATTTAATGGGAAATAAGATATCCAAAGAGAATTATAGTTGTTTATGTTTGTCTTTATTTCTAATGGGTTATAGCCTTGAGAGTCTAGGAGGAAGTTTTTTTCGTCTTGTACAGCTTGTATTACACCCAACTTATGGTATCCATTAATCCTTGCCTACCCCATGTCCTTGGTTCTCTTGAAATCAATTCTCTGCAATTTTAATGGATTCTCGCTATCAAGATTGGACTTGATTCTTAATATTTATTCCCTCTTCTATATATTTCAAATATGAACATTAAACTTCCTATAGAAATGAGAGATACTAAGCATGACCATCTTGAAATTGATGCCATATCTTAAGCACTATTATTTGAAATTGATGTCTTTTCATTTGAACTAGTATTAACTTGGAGCTAAATCCTTAAGGAATATGCCACATTATTTTCAATAAGTTTGCAACTAAGGAAGTATTGCAGAGAGGATATTCAAAAGAAGGGGTACCTATACATCAAACATGCATCCAAGTAATGCTAGTGCAAAATGAGGGAAAAGGCTATCACATCCACCTAGGAATCATGCCATCATGTTAGTTTTAGTCACATGAATTCACAAGCATGTCCTCAAGGATGTAACTCCTTTCCAAACCATGCGGTTCACAATCTATTTTGGCCATGATAAAGGGCCAACAATTGCTAAGTTAGAAGTAGCCCAACTATACAATGTGGATATCTAGATATCACAACCATTATTTGACAAGGTAATAGACTTATTACCTTCATCAATGTATCAACTTGAAGCATCTTAGGGGATGGAAATATTTCTATACAAATTTCACTCATCCTTATGCCTTGAATATTACTCAAACATTTTTGGTAATGGTGAAATCATTAAGCACTAGTTAATCATTGGTCTTGGAAACTCAAAATGAAATTAAATCGAAATAAATCATCTTTCTTGAAAGTTCCCGATATTTTTAGTAAGTCAAGGGTTCTAAGAGATCATTATGAAAGGGATACCATTGTTCATGATATTTACTATGTACAACTATTTACAATAGCCCTTAGTAAGATCTACCTTCATTCTTAATTTTTTATAGCTTGAAGAGTAAAGTAGGGGTAGGGATGAGTCCACTGAAGTACATTTTGGACCAACATTCATACAACATTCAGGTTTGTTTGGCTAGCTATTTATAAATTTAAACTCTTCTGGAAGGATGAGACATCCAATGTGAGTTTCAAACCTAGGGAATTGTGAGCATAAAATGGACAATAGATGTTGATATTGGCAAGTTTGGTACCCAAATTTGTCCAGTTAAATTTGAGAGTTTAGTCCAAACATTTTTAACAAATAAAAATTATCTTTCTTTTCAAAACAACAAAGAAACCATTTAATGGAAAGTCTCTACTTAAATGTTTCACCATTTTGGGAAGACATTGACAAAAAGTTCTCATGGTTCACTTTTAGGCCAAATAACTGAAAACAAGAGCACAACCAAGAGTTCAAAAAGTGTATAATATAGTCACTACTATATTTTAAATCATAAATTTACACAATTTGCTTCCTTTTAAATAACTAAATAGCGATATTAAATATTGAAATTGACAAAATGATAATTCACTCGTGATAACCTTACACAATTTGATTCTCCATTAACAACTAAATATATATAATGAAGATTGAAATTTACTCAGACTTCACAAATAGTTATAATGAAGATTGAAATTTACACAGAAATTGGCGCAATCTCCTCCCTTCCCAAAACCAAAGCTAACCTCCAACCTAGAAAAACAACTATTAATAATGATAATAATAAGAAAAAAAACATTCATATTTTTAGTAGATTTTATAAATACACTAAACACAGAAATTAGCCCAATCTCCTCCCTTCACATAACCAAAGCTAACCACCAACCTAAAAAAACAACTATTAATAATAATAAAAAACGAAAAAAAAACATTCAGATATTTAATGGTTTTTCTATTTTAAAATTTCAGAAACTTTAAATTAGATCATAATTCAATTAGTTAAAAAAATAAAGAAGTCTAAATCTTTATTTAAAAAACTAGAGACAAGTCTTACATGTGTAGTTATTTTAATGCTTTAAATTGCAGAAACGTTAAGTTACACAACAGTTAAAATAATTAAACAGAAATAAAGTTTGGTTCAAGATCCTTCATTTTCCACTGTTACCTCATTGGGATAAAAAATACATTAGAGAAAAATATGGTCAATAGCGCCATGGCTATTATGCAGCGTTCGACGGAATGCAAATGCACTATCCAAGCAGGCAAGCGTGACGAGCTGAACTCCATCACTCCACAAAAGCAGAATCGACAAGAAATTTTCGTGAATAGACGAACTCCAACACTCCACAAAAGCAGAATCACCAAGAACTCCAACACTCCACAAAAGCCGAAGCAATTCCAACAGTAGCTCAGCGATAATTATAAAACCAACAGAGGAGTCTATTTCTGCAATTTTTTGAATAACAAAAAACACTTTATATCGAGAATTATAATAAGAGCATTATACAATTTCTCGACTTTTCTGTGCAGCAATCCCTTCATCAAAATGTACTACTCATTTCTTCGCGTCCACTCACTCTTTCACCTCTCCATGATCTTTTATGGCCTTCTGTTGCCTCACAGCCAATAGAATGTTATACAACTTTCTAACTAAAGCATCTGTATTTTCTAATTCAAGCAATAAACAACGAGAGATTTTATACCTGTTGTTCTGATTCATGGCCCTTCTAAACAAACTGCGGAGGCCAGGCCAGAACTGCCCCTCGCGAACACCCATGCATTATGTTGTCTATGAAGAAATGCCCTCGGCAATTCGACTGATAGAGCATTGGCTATTGTTTTAAGCACAGAGGGAATGCACTCATCGAGATTACGCATATCCTCTGATAAATCATCCTTCAATCTATTGACTCTGGAATAAATAAATACGAAGCTTTGTCAAAACGCACATGGGTTGCGTATACAATTATCGTGATTCCTTTTTCTTTTTTGTTTAAATGGAATTTCAACTTCTTTAGCGACAACTAGAGAAATCTGAAGTATGGGATGGTAGGGAAGCTCCAGACAATTACATGCTTTCTATTAAATTTTCTGCAGCATAATTAACCCTATTTTCTGCAGCATAATTAACCCTCGATAAGATGATGTTTCTTCCACCTGCAAGCAAAGCCCATTACCCATTACTCAAAAGGATC
This sequence comes from Pinus taeda, assembly GCA_000404065.3. Lineage (NCBI taxonomy): Eukaryota > Viridiplantae > Streptophyta > Pinopsida > Pinales > Pinaceae > Pinus > Pinus taeda. The sequence continues at coordinate 5,378 of APFE031450173.1, read as the reverse complement.
TCTGCGTATCCATCGGAGATCTGTGAACAATCGATGACAACTCAAAGTCGATTCAATCACGCGATAATAGTTGCAGCTGAAAAGGAAACTGGCGCGGCAAACCAATTCAAATCACTGAACGAGGACGCGGGTTCACGATTCGTGTGGGGGAGTAACAACGACGGACTGCAGAAAAGGTACATAATAATTAATTAGCCACGTCGGCGGTCATCCCGAGGCGACTCCAAACAAATTTTCGGGCTGACCATTGCCCCGGCCGTTTTCCGTCTTCCTGAACAGATTTTTTTGCCAGCGGTAGATAATCCGGGCAATTCCTCCGCCTTAGACTACTCCGAGACTACTACTACTCAGAGTGTATCTTGTGGTTATCTCGAACTTCCCGGAAAAACTGGAAAAATAAAGTAACTTACAGCTGGGAAACTTATTCAAGTTTAAAAAATATAAAGGGAATATGTTAAGTAATATAGAAAAATTACAAAAACCTAATATAAAATTTCTAAGAACTTCTCGACCATAAAAAGTGGATATTTTGAGCCGATTAAAATTTTAAAACCTAAATTAAAGTGCTACTCTCTCTTATCGAATGAAGCTAACTAAGTTCCCCCTCATTTTTATAATTTTTCCGAATCTTAAATAAATTCGGAATCAAGAAAAATTTAAATTGGTTTAATAATTATTAATTATGTTATTTATTCTTTTTTATTTTATTTTATTGAATTGAACATATATCGCTGGAGAGCAACCCTCTTGAATTTAAGAGTAGTTAACTGTCAGTCAGCAGGTCTAGAATTTATGTTTAGGTCTAGATATAAAAAAACAATTAGTTATCGCTCAGAAGCCCTCACCCATCGCTCCATATATTTGACAACCTCCCGACCTGTTTCTCCTCATTCGCTTCCTTACTTTTCGTCATTCACCGGAGAACTCTATGGCCTCCAAACAACGGACTGGCCCTGCAGTAAACCAGCAAATTGGTGGGTAGCTTTTCTCTTGATGCGATATTTCCCATGAAATTATCTGCTCCTCTAATCCAGAAGTTTCTGCACATTGATTCAAAATAATTCATCCCTGGTAAGTGTTTCTTTTAATGGTAAATTTTGATATCACAAAAATAGTATATATGTAATTTCTCTTAATATGTTTCAGGATGAATTTTTTTTATTTGATTGTTATTTGTGTAATTTCAGGATATTTTTGAAATTTGCAATCTGAATAAATTGAACATCTTTGCTATTGTTATTTCAGAAACAATAACATTAGAAACCAAATTCTGCACAGAAACTTGCAATCAAAAGCAGTTAGCAGTTTATTGAATAAAGTTGGAGGGTCAAATATGTCAAAGAAAAACATGAATTATAAAGCAGCCCAACGGCATGATTTTTCAGAGAGGATGTCCAGAGAAGATTTCGTTGAAGGCAAAAAGTCAGGGAAATATAAAGGTGTCAAAAGAAATACCTCTGGTCGTTTCACTTCACAAATTAGAGATTCAATCGCCAAAAAATGGCGCTGGCTTGGAACATTCGACACACCAGAAGAAGCCGCAGCTGCCTATGCTAACGCTGCAGCAGAGATAAAGGAAAGACGGTCACAAATGAATTCAGAATCATGCAGTCTCAGCGCCTCAAGTCATCCTGATATTCATATTATTAAAAGGGGGCAATGTTTTAATAGGGCAGAGCTGGATTCGAAAACTGAACGTATTGACTGTAAGACCGATTTGGATTCAGGTTTTATGGAGGACATAATTAGCAACAATGAGACGTTCAGTTTGGATAGTTGTAATTATAATATGGATAATAGCAATATCCGAAATTCTGATGATGGTGATGATAGGGCTTGGGCACATGCAAAATGGTTGATTGAAGCAATTCATCGTGGTTTATATTTTAAACCTGAAGAACTCGAGTAGTATCTTGAGAACAGTATTACAAAAGCTGTATTATGATGTAGATTTTCAATCATCTTACGAATTCAAGTATATTTTCGAATTTTTGAAGATTTAATACCTAGTTGGATTGATCTGATGGCTTCATAATCTGATGAGAAATAATTCAATGTTTATATTGTTTCATGATCTCATAAAAACTAATCAACTAATTTAGTTTTGGATTACTGAATTTTATATTCAAATATATTTTTGAAACTTTAATATAGAGTTTAGTTTATGCAGAAACTTTATATTTTGATACCAAGAAATTTTTTTATTGTTTCATAACTAATTTGGTTTTAGCATTTAAAGAATATAGACAAGTGATATTGTTTCATAACTAATTTGGTTTTAGCATTTAAAGAATATGGACAAGTGATTTTATTTTTATTATTTGTTTGAATGATTTGAGTAATATAAATCATTTAAGTTGTCAAAATTACTTGGGAATTGCATTCTACTAAGATCACATCAGCATTTAGCATAATTGGTTTTTAATCACAAAATTTCAAAAAAGGAACACCCTATCATGATTTACTTTACCCTATGGAATTATAGCATTCCATTTTACTATTATATAACGTCATTATTTTATTTTGTACTTTGTTTGTGAGAGATAAGAAATATTTACTCATCTTTTTAAATCAAGATAAATTTTATATTATTTTAATTACTTTGAATAAAAAATTTCATTTAGCTTAGATACATAAAAAAATTGGAATAGTCTTAGAATTTTAATATAATTATTAAAAAGTATTAAGCGCTTGATAGAGATTCTATCTTCATCAAATATTTTAAAATATTCTTAGTAGTGGTTATAGATAAAAGGTTCTTATTTATCCCAAAATTAGTTATCTATTTTTTGGTTTAATTAAGTTATTAATTAAAAATATGTTACAAGAACAAGTTTCATATGAGATGCATTTTGATTTTTGGACATGTGGTATTAATAATCCATGATATTGGCTCATGGTCTTGTAACAAAACCTAAAGTTAAGAAGTTCCAATTGGAAGGAATCAC
>APFE031450172.1:0-53380 GCA_000404065.3 Pinus taeda | reverse complement strand
GATTTATTGTATTAAGAATAAATCTGATGTATTTGATACTTTAAAGAAATGGAAAGCTTTGGTTGAGATTGAGACAGGAAAGAAATTGAAGTGTCTTAGATCAGACAATGGAGGTGATTATTGCAGCAGAGAGTTTGATAGGAACTGTTCAGAGCATGGAATTTGCAGAGAGAAGACAGTTCCAAGAACACCACAAGAAAATGGTGTGTCAGAAAGGATGAACAGGACAGTCACGGAGCGTGCAAGGTGCATGAGATTGCATGTAGGATTGCCTTTACAGTTTTGGGCAAATGTTGTAGATATTGTTGTTTATCTAATAAACATAGGGCCTTCAAGTTCCTTGGATGGTGGTGTTCCAGAGGAAGCATTGACAGGTAAAAAGTTAAACTACTCTATTTTAAAGCCTTTTGGTTGTGAGGCCTTTGTCCATATTGATAAAGAAAATAGAACAAAGCTTGAAGCAAAGTCAAAGAAATGTACCTTTATTGGATATGGTGTTAATGATTTTTGTTATTGCTTATATGATTATGAAAATCACAAAATCATTAAGAGCAGAGATGTAATATTCAATGAAAAGGTCTCGTATAAGAATCAGTTGTAGGAAAAGAAATAAGAAAAGGAAAAAAAGGAATATGCAGTTCTTGATGAAATCACTGAAAAAGTAAAGGTGCCTGAAAATAATAATAATCAACAACCACAACAACAAAAACCATCACAACTACAACAGGCACCCCAAACACCTGACAGTGGTGTTAGAAGATCTACCAGGATAAGTATACCCCCTGAACGATACTCTCCTTCATTATATTATTTATTGTTGACTGATTCCGGTGAACCCAAATGTTATGAACAAGCAATGCAGGTTGAAAGCAGGAAGAAGTGGGAGGTAGCCATGGAAGAAGAGAGGGACTCCTTAATGCATAACCAGACTTGGGATTTAGTCAGGTTTCCTGCAGGAAAAACTACATTGAATAATAAATGGGTTTATAGATTGAAGGAAGAAGATGGAGGAAAACAGAGGTACAAAGCTAGACTTGTGGTGAAGGGGTTTGCACAGAAGAAAGGTATTGATTTTGATGAAATATTTTCTCCTGTTGTTAAAATGACTTCAATCAGAACTATTTTAAGTCTTGTATCAGCTGAAGATTTGCATCTTGAGCAGTTAAATGTAAAGACAACCTTTCTCCATGGGGATTTGGAGGAAGAGATATATATGCAACAGCCACAAGGATATGAAGTGGAAGGGAAGGAGAAACTTGTGTGCAGGTTGAAGAAGAGCTTGTATGGCTTAAAACAGGCTCCAAGGTAGTGGTATCTAAAATTTGACAAGTTTATGTCTAAACAAGGTTATACTAGATTTCACTCTGATCATTGTGTTTATCTGAAAAAGCAAAATGATGGCAGCTATATTATATTGTTATTGTATGTAGATGACATGCTTGTTGCAGGATCTAACATGCAGGAAATAAATGTGCTCAAAAGAAAATTGGCAAATTCATTTGCAATGAAGGATTTGGGAGCTGCAAAACAAATCCTTGGTATGAGAATAACTAGAGACAGGAAAAATCGTAAATTAACATTGTCTCAGAATGAGTACATACAAAAGGTGTTGAAAAGGTTTAACATGCACAATGCAAAACCAGTTAGTACACCTTTTGCTAGCCATTTCAAACTTAGTAAGGAAATGTTCCGAAAGACCCAAGAAGACATGGATTATATGTCTAAAGTTCCATATGCATCAACAGTTGAAAGCTTAATGTATGCAATGGTCTGCACAAGGCTTGATATTGCACATGCAGTGGGAGTTGTAAGCAGGTACATGAACAATCCAGGAAATGAACATTGGATGGCAGTGAAATGGATTCTCAAATATTTGAAAGGTACCACAAATCAAGCATTATGCTTTGGTGGTTCAAACATTTCTCTACAGGGATATGTTGATGCAGATATGACAGGTGACAGAGATAACAGGAGGAGCACTACAAGATATGTATTCATTGTTGGTGGAACAAGAGTCAGTTGGGTTTCAAAAATCCAAAGTGTTGTTGCACTTTCAACAACAGAAGTAGAGTATGTTGCTGCTACAGAGGCTAGTAAAGAAATGATTTGGTTACAAAGGTTTATGGGTGAATTGGGTAAGGAGCATGATATGGGCACGTTATACAGTGATAGTCAAAGTGCCATTCATCTTGCAAAGAACTCAGCATTTCATTCTAGGATGAAACATATATAGCTCAAGTACCATTTCATACGATCAGTGTTGGAAGATGGAGAGTTGAAGCTGGAAAAGATACACACTAGCCAGAACCCTGCAGATATGCTAACAAAAGTAGTAACCAGGGAGAAACTGAGAATATGCTCAGTTTTAGTTGGTCTTCAAGGATGACAATGAAGATGATAAACAGCCAGGTCCAAAGAGGAGTCATTGTCCAGCAAATGGAGTAGCGGTGGAGTTTCTACAATCAGTCTCCAAGTGGGAGATTGTTGAGTGTGGAGCCTGATTATCTTCGATATTGAAAAGTACCACCACATTGGACCCCAGTTCAAAATGGGGACGGCATTGCTGCCCATAAAATATTCGCTGTAGGGGGGGTCCATGAAGGGCTCCTGCGACCTTTGGGAGCCCCCCCTGGCGAGGGGTTTCGAGGGCAGCGCCCCTGAATCTAAAAACAGCTGTAAAATTGCCTTGTAAAAGTATAGTAATTTCTAGTCAATGTGGGTTTTTTGCCCTAGAAGGCAACCCCTCTCTTTGTATGAGGGCATTGTATTTGAGGCTGTGAGATAGATGTGTATTCTGTGTGAGCGAGAAACAAAGAGGTGAGACTCTGAGAGAAGACATAGGATATTACAACGGATTTGTTGTAGGTTGTGTCTCTTCATTTTTTTGGATAATAGAAAGGAAGGACTGGCTTTTCGAGGTGGACGTAGCCCAAACTGGGTGAACCACGTATATCTGTGTCTCTCTTGTTTTGTGCATTTTCTGTGCTTATATTTACGCAATATTTTATGTGTTCCATTGCTCCATAATATATATAATATTCTAACACAAACTAATGTACATTTATGGGTATACGGTTACCATGTTTTGGAGAAAGAGGTTGTTCTCCCTAATGGTGTATAAAAGACAGGTTATTCTTGTAAATGGGGGATGCCCCATCAATAATGAAATAACCCTTTTCATATTAATAAAGTATAATCTATTTTGTTGTTCTAATCTTCGTTGTGACTAATGTAGCCATGATCAAAGAGCTAGGCCCGCTATTCTGATCAAGTGCTCCATCTTTGTATGTGTGTTATTTATTAGTTTATGCTTGCTGTTACCATTATCTAATTCTCATAATTTCTTTTCTGGAGTTCTGTATTTAGTTTAGTTTCACAATAATTTTTTGAGTCTTAACCACAAACCCTTGGTCAGAACAGATTGTGCTCCTGCCCCTGCATATACCTTGTGCATTGCCTTGAAAGGATACGCACCTGGATTGATAAATAAATGTAGGAAAAGGGTGAATAAATCGTTCATACCTGGACACCAATAGTTACATGCACCCTTCAAACCCCCTGTGACCCCCCCACTACCCAATTGGCACAACGAAGGGGGGCGGGGCTCCGACCCCCCTCTAACCCCCTGGTTAACTATGTGGGCTAGTCATGGAAAGAATATAACACAACCTAACAATATAGTCCATCTGCTTTCTGTTCAAATTTTTCTTTATCTATTACTCATGATGACCCAAAAACTGTGAAGGAAGTAGTAGATTCAGAGGATGGAAAACTCTAGAAATAGGCCATGGTTGATGAAATGTCATCTTTGCACAAAGCTAAGGCATGGGATCTGGTGGAGTTGTTGGCTTTTGGGAAACCCATTGGTAGCAAGTGAGTTTTCAAGAAGAATACAAATACAAAAGAAAAGGTGGAGAAATAGAAAGCTTGGTTGGTAGCAAAAGGTTATTCTCAGGTGCCAGGAATTGATTTTGGTGATACTTTTTCTCATGTTGCCAAGGTAGCTTCTATTAGGTTACTTCTATCTGTTGTTGTTGCTTTTGTATTAAGGTAGAACAGATGGATGTGAAGACAACGTTTCTTCACGAAGATCTGGAAGAGGAGATATACATGAAGCAACCTAAAGCTTTTGCAGTAAAGGGTAAGAAAAAACTGGTATGCAAGATAAAGAAGTCTATATATGGGTTAAAACAGTCACCAAGGATGTGGCATCAGAAATTTGACACATTTATACAGGGACTTGGCTTCACCAGAAGAAAAGCAGATCAATGTGTGTATTTTAAAATAATTGGTGTCTGTGCTATTTATATAGTCTTGTATGTGGATAATATGTTGCTAGTTGGAAATGACAAAGAAATTATCCAGGATTTGAAGACCCATTTTCCCTCCAAATTTGACACGAAAGATCATGGTGTGGCAAACTATATTTTGGGCATGGAAATTAAAAGAGAGCAGACAAAGAGAAAGCTCTGGTTAAACCAGAGGAACTAAGTTGAGACAATATTGCAGAGTTTTAATATGCAGGATAGTAAATTGGTGAAGATTCCTATTCCTGTAGGTGTAAAGCTATCTGCTGAACAGTGTCCTAAGACACAAGAAGAGGAAGAGGACATGTCGTGTGTTCCATATGAAAGTGTAGTTGATAGCCTAATATATGTGATGGTCTGTACTAGACCAAACATTGCACATGTAGTGGGAGTATTGAGCAGGTTTATGACAAAACTAGGGAAGGAGCACTGGATAACACTCAAGCGAGTTTTTAGGTATTTGCGTGGCACTAGTGATTATGGTTTATGCTAGCAAGAAAGACCAGGATTGGACAAAGTGTAGGATATTCATGGATTTGTTGATGCATATTGGGCTGGAGATCTAGATCTGAGAAGATCTACAAGTGGGTATGTGTTTCACCTAGTTGGAGATGGAGTCATTTGGATGAATAAGAAACAATATGTAGTGGCACTATCAACTACAGAGGAAAAATACATGGCAACCACTCATGCAAGCAAGGAAGCATTTTGGTTGCAGATATTTTGTTCAAGTATGGGGTTAGTACAGGAAGCTATAAGGATAGACTGCGACAACCAAAGTGCAATTTTCTTGGCAAAGAACGCTGCATATCATTCAAAGACAAAGCACATTGAGGTTCAGTATCACTTTGTGAGGGATATTATAGAAGAAAAAAGGGTGTTGCTGGTAAAGGTGGACACTTTGAAGAATACTGCAGATGCATTGACAAAATCTGTGAGCTTTGAGAATTTCTCTTGGTGTAGAGAAACAATGGGCATTGTAGGGCTAGATAAATGACTAAGTTCTCTTGTGGCCCCATGTGGAAAGAAAATAAAAAGTGGGAGAATGTTGGGTTAAGTTATATTCTTTCCATGACTAACCGATGCAGTTAATCGAGGGTTTCCAAGGGGGCAGAGCCCCCCCTTTGTTGCGCTAATTGTGTAGAGGGTGGGCGGGGTCACATGGGTTTTGAGGGGTGCAAGTAACCTCACTCTATGGGGTTTGGATTAGCGTCCCATAAAATTTTGTTTTTGGACCCTATATTAGGTTGGGCGGACCTACCCATCATTTTGTGCATGATTTTTCGCACATGGTTTTGAACGCAATGGTTTTCAGTCCATGGTATTAGATGCTTTGGCATGTATAAATATGTATTGTAACGTTGAAAGAAACATAATGAAAAATCAAGTTGGTAGTCCCAGTTTTGAGATCGAGGAAGAAATCTCTGTGTATATGTGTTTTATGTGTTATGTTCTCGCATTTTTATTTTTTGTGTTTTAGAATTCGTATGCAGGTAATTTCTGTACAGGGTTAAAACCTACAAAAATTAAAGAAACTATATGATATTAAGGATTGAAATAAATTTCAAACATAAAAAAACAAATATGCGAAAGAAAGCCCTATTCAATAGTGATAATCTTCCCAGTTTCAGATTCAACATTCAGTTGAATCCAAGTTGATGTTATTCAAACAATGCACAAATCCAATGAAATGGAGGGATGGGGAAATGAAAGAGAAGGGACAATTCGTGAGCATGTCCTTAAAAAATATTATATATAATATTTTTTATATATAATATATATATATATATAAATATAATATATATAAAATAAACAAACTTAGGAGATTAAGGATTGAAATAAATTTAAAACATATTAAATGAAATGTACGAAAGCCCTATTCAAAGTAAACTCATGCTTTAAACATGGAAGCTTTAAAGCTTTTCCTGTTACTTGAATTAAAATATTCAAGAGTCTATGGTATTCCCCTTTCCAGTTTTTTGTAAATAGGTACATTCTTAATGGATTACAAAAGTAGAATTTTGACACATAGATTTTTCAATTCACCCAGAAGTTCATTATCTTCTGGGGTAGGTTGGACTCGATGAGTTAATATTTCAGGAAAGGATGTTGGATTTACTCTAGGCATACTTTCGTCTCTTGCCTCCTCAATTTCCCTCAGTGGAGATGGAGGTTGGTTGTACGGAGTACTCTTCGAGACCTAAGATTGATTTCCTGAATTTCCATAGAATAAGCAGGATAGGATGTCTCTCCACTGTAGACCTATTGTGCTTGTCTGTTGTTCGGGTTTAGATTTGGTTGGGTAGGCATATGGGCTTGTTTAGGTGGAGGAGGGTGTAAACATTGTGGTTGAGTAGGAGGTGAAGGAAATAAATTTGAATAATTCTTATATGGGGGCCTCCTCCCCTCGGGTGGTGAATTCCATTGAGGTTGTAAAGGAGTATATGGTTGAAATGGCTAGTTGATCAGCTGGGAATGGTACTAAGGTGCAAAATACCAAGGAGAAGGTGTAGACCAAGAAGGATGATTAGGGACCCCTAAGAGGGAATAGATGTGTTTTTCTTAGGGTTGTAGTACACATAGGATTTTTCTTAGGAATAATTACTATTTCTAAGAAATGCTAACCCTCTAGGTTTGGTAGCTAACCTAGAAACAACAGTTAAAACAATTCACTATTTTTCCTATGAACGACAGATAAGAGAATATTATAAGGAGCCAACCTGTGACTTCTGCTTGATTCCTCGCTTGATCCCTCTCCTCTTTGAATGATCTCGCTACTCCTCCCCATACTTAACATGATTGGAGAGTACCTATGCAATTATAGAAACAAAGACCCATCCAAGCATAATGACCCATTATTAATAAATAACATAAAATTGAAAGTATGATAAACATATGAATGCATTGATAGATTACACAAACGTAGGGGAAAATCTTAAAAAGCTTTATTAATAGAAAGAAGGATTACAACCCATGAGTTCAATCCAGCACCATCCTTCCAGCTTCCAACCTTCTTCACCTCATGAACAACAAGAAATTCCAACATTACCACAATACTTAGCCTCAATACTAAAACTATCAACACCTCCTTACAACTCAGAATTATTCAGCCCCTAGATCCCTTGGATGAGTGATCCATTTATAGATGAGTGAAGGAGGTTGGGTCATGAATGATGATGATGAATGCCTTTTTGTTTTTAGGAATTGGTTCCATGAAAGAAGGAGATAGAATGTTTATGTTTCCTAATTCCTTTTGTCATCCTTACGAGAACTCATAGGGGTAGGTGGTACTTGAGAAGCTTCTAGAGGTTTCCATCAATAATTGATTCTTCAAATGCTCCAAGAACTTTGTCCAAGCTCACTCATCGTAGGCTAAAGAGGGCCTAAGTGCAATGCATAGCACTTAGTCAGTCTAGCACATGCAATGCATTGGAGCCTAATGAAGGACTTCCTACAATGATCTATTTAGAGACACGTTTTGGATGAATTTTATGATGGAACTTCTTTAAGAGTGCGACATCTCAATGGCTAAGTTCTTTAGGGTATGAAACAACTATATTAGGGGATTATGAACCCTAATAACATTGACATGTGAGTTTGGGTTGATGTGCCCAAATAAATATGTAACAGGAAGACCCTTGCATGCCTTGCTAGTACAGTCGAGGTCCATGAAGCCTCCTTTGACTTATGTGTAAGAGATGTTCAGTCACCCCTTCAGTTCCCTGATACACAACTTTTATTCCACGTAGATAAGGGAACTTGCTTATGGAGTGGTTTTCTTCATAGACTAAGCATATTTCTATAAGGTTTAATGGACATTCATGCCTACGGTGTCTCCTTGTGCATCGTGGAAAAAGATGGCTAATGATCTCTCTTCTTCCTCCTACTTTATCTTGATGTGCATAGTGTCCATCTGTAGGAAAGTGGTATGCAACATTTAACTCTTGAAATCTTCTAGCATATTTCCAATTTCACCTTTTATATATGTGTTGGAAGAGGATGAGCTGGCCACTGCTTGAATACCCATGCCCTTTTTCCTAGCTACCCTAGAATGGTTCTTAAAGACGGTATTGGTATCTTCATAGGGTATTTGGTAGATGTCCCCTCTTGCTAGCAAGTTTAGGGTATGTTGAAGATCTTCCCTGACCCCCCTAAGTAAGACTAGCTTCAGTGACTCAGGATCAAGTGTGCACATCGCCCTTTTGTAGCTAAGCTTGAATATTCCCTCATAATCCTCTAAGGACTCATCATGGCCCAAGGTCATTCTAAAAATTTCCTCTTTAGTGCCTTTGGACTTGCAGTAGTCCCGATACTTGTTGTTGAAGGCTTGCTGTATTTGAGCCCAGGTGGTGATGCTATCCCCAGGTAAACCCATGAGCCAATGCAGAGTTTCATCCTCGAGAGTGGATGGGAATAATTTAAAATTCTGATCATGAGTGGTGTAATCATAAGTTATGCATATGACAATGAACTCAAACAAGAAAGTATCTGAATATTCTAAGGTCAGGCCATGGAAGTGAGGAAGAGAAGAGGCACTTATTTTTTTCTTCTTGGCATCCCCATTGGTTTCTCTCATAGGAGTATCATCCTCAACTATTTTTCTATCTCCTCTATCATTTCTATTTTCAGCCATTAGGTGATTTGGAATGGGTTCTCCTTCTTCTTCTCCCCCTGTAGGCTCTTCAAAAATATCTGGTTGCTCACCTAAGGGGTCCTCCAATTCAAAGCAAAAGAAGAAGAGGGAAGGATGGATATTTGAAGTGCTGGGGGTACTTGGTAGAAATTTTCCTAAGTTATCCCTATTCCTATGAGGCATGAAAGAATTTTTTTTTCTTTGTTTTGTTTTTAAATATTTAAGGCTAATTGTAGAATTGAAATGACAAATTAAATGGAAACTAACTGCTAAATGAAATCTCTTTCTAAATGGAAAGGAAAGCAAACCAACTTATACTTAATTTTGCAAAAACGAAGCTAATAACAAAATGGAAGAGATAAGAAATGGAAGAAAGAAACTAGAAATGACATCTACTTAGACACCTCCTCGACAACAGTGCCAAAAAGTTATGAGCACCATTATTGCAGCAAGAATGTTGCAACTCCTGGGGCTACCAAATTTACTTTATCAACCAGCGGTTCATACAAACTTGAAGGTAAAAGTGTTGTATACACAAGTAGATACAATGGGTCCACTCTTTATCACTTTCAAGCTCGCAATAGACCACTAGGGTTTCTTAGACCAAGCTTCTATTGATTTAGAAGAAGTTTGATTACCAATGGAGAAAGGGGAATTTTACCCTAATTGAGAGAATTGAAATGTTGTCTACTGTAGTAATCAAAGACTGAAATAAATGCTTTAAACACACCACTCATCTAAATATTTGTTAAGAGATCTTGCTTCAGAAGAATTCTAAACTAACATATGTGTAATCCTAACTATCCTAAGCATGTAATCTGAGATAATCAAACACTTTATTGTTTTGCGTATGAATGAACACAACAACCTTTTTTTCCTTTCTATCCTTTTTGTGAAAATATGAGTGCTAATTCTTCTTGGTTGTATGGAAGGTGCTTTAGGTGTCGAGAGTGATGGTTGTGAAGGATCAGATGGCTTGGGAGGCAAGTAGGAATCTTCTCCTATCTTTCTGGATGCATTTTCCACAAATCGACCTCAAAACATACCACTACAGGTCATCCTACAAGATGTTCTAATGCACCTATAGGATGTCCAAATTCTCCTACATGATCTCCAGTATTCATATAGGGTCCGACCGAAAGCATAAGGAGTAATTTGGAAGGTGGTATATGGATTAGGGAAGGTAAATTATGGAAGAAATAAGGCAAGGGAGTGGCTAGGACTTCCTCAGAACTCAAACCAAAGTTGTTCCATCCTGTGGCCATCATGTCTATTTTAATTATTTCCAAACTAATAGTGTGAGAGACATTTAGGATCAAGAACGATCAACACACATCTGATAAGCAGACTTGTGTTGATTGAGCTCGACTTAAATAATTAAAATTCCCCCTTTTGACCAACAAAATCCCATGAAATGACATTGAATTAGAATAAAACTCATGAGAAAAGGAAGAGCTCTTTCCTACGTTGATGATTCGTGAAATGGTTCCCTGGATCTCCAACATTACTTGCCTGAAGAATTAAGGAAGATAGGGTAAAACTACACTCTCAATTTACTCCAAGTGAAATGATAATTTTTTTTTTGTCTATTTATAAGTTTTAATTACATTTTTGCCAATGTTTTATTATTTTCCTCAATATCAATAATGTGTGGTTGTCTTTGTTTATTTAGAGGTCCTTTTTTTATGGTTACCGTGATCATTTGTGACTGATTCAATGAGTTTTGCTTTATCTCTTTCTCAGACTTGTTAAAAATAAACAAAAAAGGAACCCCCTTGGAGTCATCTTTAAGCTCTTTTCTAACTCTCGAAATATGAAAAGATCACCAAGTACTTGTCTTTTCAAACTCATTAAATTAAATCAATTGACGTCATTTGAGTATACATTTATCCCTTTTTTGGATTGAGATTGACTATTTACGAAAAAGGCACACCTTGGTCAATATGGTCAAGATGTTCTCTCAAATATTTTTTTCTACATTTTTAGGTTCGAGAGAAAAATTACAAAAAGGGACATGATGGAGTTTTTTTTTGTCCATTTTTCAAACTCTCTAAATATGAAAATGATACCAAGTTATTCTTCCGTCGGACTTGTAAAACATTGAGTGGTGAAATACTTGCCACCATGATGAGACCGAGTTTCTCCTTCCTACGAATCGTAAAACTTACTAGGATGGATTCATTTGAAGAATGAACTTATATGACAAGCGTACTCTATCCCCTTCAAGCTTGTGATTAAAAATAATTGGGGTACTCACTAAAAATAGTTGGGAAAATGAAAGTGAAACATCTCTTGTATAGGGAGCATGTCGCCCTTGCACATGAACTCATCTCTTTCTCGTGTTAGATTTGGGATATCCTCACTTAGTCACCTGTATTTCTAGGTTTGGGTGATCCATTTTGCCTCTCATCTGGCTGTTCCATTTCATTGTCATGGCCCTCGGTCTTATGTTGAGTCAAATGTTTCCACACTCTGGAGTCGTGTCATTGATGTTCAAGAGAAGCCCTATCTGCAGTTTATTACCTATACATTGTCTAACCTTTTGCTACAGTTCTTGATCATACTCATTCATTCCACTTTATTCCTTGTTTCGTGTCAATGATGGGTGAATCATCATGGTAGTCCTTTGATGGGTCACTTTGTGTCGACTTCAACTCATTATCCGTCAAGGTGACTTAGAAACTCCCTTTCAGTACCTTACAACATGCATGTGTTAATGGAAAGATTTTCACATGCGAAGACATGTTTTCATCATTGACCTTCGATTGCATGATTCCACGAGTGTTCGACTTCAACTACATTTTCACGTTCACGGATTGTACTGTCATACCTTGAGAGACATTGTAATTAATGGTGGTGCCTCTTCTATCTGTTAACAGTCCACATCATTGACGAGTAGTCAGGTGGTTTTCTAGCATTTTTTACTTCGACACATTCATTCACATGCTAAAATTCGTACTTTGATCAGATTGGGACAAAGTGCAAGTCCCTGAGTTTTTTCTGATATAACTCAGGTTGCATGGAGTTATGTATTATTCATGATTGTACACTTGTTTCTTCTATATGGATGGTTGTGACCATACCATGGGACTTTATAATTATGATGGTAATTATCCTTCTATATCGGGTGGTTGCATCCATAACTTGGATCTTAGACTTACATATGATCCTTTCCATTCGGATGGTTGCGCCCATGCTATTGATATTTTCACATAGTCCCTTCTATCTCGATGGTTGTTTCCATAGAGTGCATTCATGTTTTGATATAATATATGTATATGTGTATGCATCCTTGATTTGTAGGTCTCCTCATAGTGTTTGATATCGTCCTTGGAAGAGCTCGTAAAGCATTTTAACCATCGCTTGCTATCATTCCTTCATGCTTTATGGAGCATATCTTACACATTATTTTGTCACACCTTCAGCACTTCCATGTGTCATATCTCGAAGTTCCTGAAACTTGGCAATCATTCATTGTACCCATCCTCATATGTAGTTTAGATCCTTTTTGAAACACTCATGGAAACGTGTCTTGAGCCTTCATTTAAGAAGTAAGCTCTAAAATCCTAAATTCACGACCAACACAATCGTGACACTGACAACTAGTGATGATAGCAAGATGCATTATACTCGCCTCACTCTGTGAGCATGCATTTTACTTGGATACTCATACTGATCCCTATAAGGAAAGTTTTCCCAAAGAGGACAACAAGCTTCATGATCTAGAGGCTTCGAGAACAACGAGGTTGAGGTTGTTTGGCATGGATGAGGTCAAATTCTCCCAATTTTCCCCTTTGATATTATCCCTATGAGCTACCTGCTTGAGATGTGGGCATTCCCCTATTTTTGGATGGATCCTAACTCCCTCTCCCTACCTATATATTCATCCTCTCATATTCCCAAATGGTTGGTCTTTGATTATTTGCACCATTATGTTGAGATTGTGCCTACATGCTACTCATTTGGCTTGGAGAAGGAGTACTTGGAAGGCTTGACATTGGACTTGGAAATTCACTCAAGTAGAGCTTATTAACATCAAGGCTTGGTTGTATGCTTCCTCCTTTATTTCATTAATATATACAACTGTTGGTTCAATTTCCATAAATGTTTGTATTAATGCATCATTTATCTTAATTATCCTTGATGTGTTAAGTGGATTACAATCTATTAAGCTTGTTTTAATCATACCTTTGTTGTGTCTTTGATCTCTTGTGCAAGTATTCAAACATTGTGAGCAGTAGATATGAACCTAAGGAGAAAGCAATTCAAGATCTTCAACAAATGAGTGTGTTATAGCATCAAAATGAGGTAGGTTATATTTCTTTTCTTTCATTTTTATTGTAATTTAGGAAGGTGTCATGTAGATTGTCACATAGGTTTCTAGTTCCACTCATTGGAATAGAGGGATCATCTCTATCCGTAGAGAGGATATACCTAGACAACACGTGCACATGACTAATAGATTAGCTCAACATCGATAGTCGTGTACTTACTATTGTTAAATTGATAGACTAAATTAGGAGCTTATTTTGTGATTTTGGAAATTAGATAGGATAGGAAATTTTTGGAATGTAAAGTGTCATAAGGAAGTCCAAGAGTCACAAGGTAGTTGAAAGGTCATGGAGAAGCCCAAGAGTCAAGGGTAGGTCAAGAGCCACCCTTATTTTATAAATACATCCTCATGACACATTCTAAATAAATTTTAGCGTAGGACTTCTTAAGGGATAATATTTTTTGAGAGAACTTATGCTCTTCTAATTGATGTAAGGAGTAATTGTTACTTTCCACTATTGGATTCCACAATTTTTTTATGTGGTAGTTCCATGAGTATTTTTAGCTTGATGGATTGGATTTTTGTGAGAGTTCTTTGATATATAGTTTGTTCGTATGTTGTCTCTTGCTACAAGCCTTGTTTTTCCATGCATGGATGGTATATGATTTTTTAAGTCTATGTTTATATTGGTGAATTGTTTTGTTGATATTGGAATAATATTATCATTGAATTTGTGTTTACTTGTGCTTATATATGTTTGATTATTGTGAACTCCTTTACACATGTTAAGGACTTTATTTTGTGAATATGAGTCTTATATGAAGTCTTCTCATAGTTACTTTATGTAAGATTTATGTTTTTTACAATGTGGCTCTTCATGGTATGCATGTTATAATATGTTTGTTGATTATTTCCTTGTATTTATTGAAGTTCATGCATTCAATTGAGCCCACATTCCACTTTTGTCTAAAGCAAGCTTAACACATCTTAGCGGCACCAAGGCCTACATACCATATGGGATCCCTAAATCAAACCCTAAATGGAGGATATCCCTTTTAATGTTGACCAAGAGTCCTGACCTGTCAACAATAGGCTAAGAGTAGAGTTGTGCATGTATTGATTGCTAATATTTTGGCAATATAGTTGAGTTATTGTAAGTTGAACTCAATTCATTGAGCTCTAGTTATTAGTTGTGTGAGTTAAAGGTCACTTGAGTAGTATAACTATTGTTAACTAAGTGATCTCTCTTAAACTAGTCAATCAACTAAAAATATCTTAGACATGCATGGAATTAAAATTGACAAGCTAAGTGGAGCAAAAGGAGCATTGTAATTATCAATTGTATACTAGTTGAGTGTAGAGGGTTGGAAGTTACGCAAGTCAATTGAACAAGAAAATAGGAGAAAAATCCTATGTTTTAAGAGTTGATTTCCTAGAGAATTTTTCAGGTAAATAGGAGTAATTTGGGTACTTGACTTGGCTAAGGGTTGGCAAGAGAGAGAGGAGGAGAATAAGTTTAGTTGTTCTTGAGGATTGAAACTAGACATTGTAATAGTTTCTCATTCTCATCTAATTAATGAAAAGAAGTGGAGGGGTTTCTCAGAGTTGGTTTCTCTTGTAAATCATTGTGGTCTTGTGGTGTTGTAATGGTTGGATTTCATTTAATTTGTTTCTAAATTGTTATTCCATTAGTTAAAATTGTTTGTAATATCTTTTTTTTAGTTTGAATGCATCAGTAGTAGAAAAATTCTATTAATTTCTACATGGTATCCCTTAACACATTGCCAAGAATGTTAACATGCCAAAAATAATTTCTTTTCCATTTTTTAAAATAAAAAATTTCATCAACAAGTCATTTTTAGGTTTTAGAGGCACAATTAAAATGAAAAATCATAATTAATTATGGAGGGGTGTTATAGCTAGATTGCAAGCTATAAAGATATTGTCTTGGTTTTGCTTTTCCTTTGTAAAGTTTGCATTGGCTTTACTGAAGATCATATTGTTTCTTTCTACATTGATCTAGTATTGTATTTGATGTACATTGATCTACAACCATAATTTTTCTTATTAAATTGAGGTATTTGTGGATTTGTAAAACTTGTTCTTGAACTAGTTGCATTTCACTTTTTAAAACTTTTGCTTTGATACCATGTGATGTAAAAGAAAAAGGAGGAAAGAAAAGCATAAAATAGAGTATAAATGTGCAAAACCAACAAAAAATAATTAGAATAGAGTGCACTAGAATATAGAGATTAGATTTTAATTTAGTGAGAGAAAATACATATACAAAAAAACACAAAGGTTATTGTTAGTTTTACCTATAGTAAAACCAATATTTATAGAGCTCATATGAAAACTCTCCACAAAGTGAAAACCTCTAGACCGACACATTAAACTACTTAAGAAACAGTCGATAAATTCAAACATGTATTAAAACAATATTTTACTTGAAGTGTGAAGACTTGGATATAACACATTAAAATATTTAAAAAATAGTTGAGCAATTAAAATGTGTATTATTCATGATCTAGTGCATAATTGAACAATACATTTATTAACTATTTCATGGGCCCATTAATATTTTCATAGTTTTAGTTTGAATATGTTGATTTATGATAGTTTTCTGAAATAGAAATACGAACAATGATCAAAAAATAATTAAGTATAGCTTCAATCTTAAAGGAAGAAATCTACTATTGTTTTGTAATCCCAATGGCACCACCATGAATATCAAATCAAATGGGGTAATTGAGATTATTTCCAACAATGTTCACTTCTTGCCAAAGAAATTTATCGAAATTTATGCATGATGCCAAAGAAATGTACAAAGTGACTACTAATGAGAAAAGACAAATCATAGTGTTTAGTTAATTAAAGGAGAATGGTTTAAATGTGAAATCTTTAAGGGTTTTAAAATGAATCTATATATTGTATGGTATTGGTTCAAGAGGTAAGAAAATATTGAATTCCTAGTATAGTATTTGTTGGTTCAAGATCAGGTAAAAAATTATTCCATTCCAATATCATATATTGTGACGGGAAGCAATGGCTCACAATTCTAGGAGATGTAACTAAAGCAGTCGCTTGCGTAGTCACAAACCCAAATTTGCAAGCACTCTCTGTGAAGTAAAGGTTCCAGAGATCAAATCAGATAACTACTCAGGGCAAAGGTAAACACGATGTCACACAGTGAGAATCTTCCGAAGCCGAGTTATTATCAACAATGCAGAGATTAAATGAAATGGGGGGATGGGAAATGGCACAGAAGGCCATTCTTTTTTTTTGTTGAAGTAAGAGACTATCCTTCTATTTCCATAAACCAAAAGAAGTGTTACAATATATAATAAAAACCAGACTAAAACATGGACTCCGGAAATATCAAGACCATTCGGCCATGAATAAATCCCTCCAAACTAACTAAAGGACAAGCTAACCTCACAAATGGTACTCTCGGTTAACCGATAACCCAAAGTCAAACTCCACAGTCCCTCCAACATAAACTCGCAAAGTTTTATCATACAAGTGGTCCCACAAAATTGCACGACCAAATTGGATCGTCGAATCCAGCTACACAAACGAATGGCTCAGAGAAATATCAGAAAGCCAAGATATTTGAGCCTAATGGCGCAATGGAGGGTGGTATTTTGTACCCCAACCTTGCCATGTGTCGAGAGCCCAGTGGAATCGCTCTTGAAATTTCCATACCACTTACCATTCAAAAGCCCAGTGATCACCTGGAAACCACTTTAAAGCTTGGTTAGTCAATCTGGAATAAGAATACATGAGAATTTCCATCAACGGGAGGATCCAGCCATCCTTCCTGTAGTAGCTAAATTTAGGACTTGTAACTGATGCAACCACTGATTGAACATAAAACCCTATGTTGCAATATGAAGGAAAAATGAGACTGGTTAACTTACCCCAGAGGGTAAAGTATCCAATCAAAGTTTTCCCTTCTTCAAGGTACCAATCAAAGAACTGCATTTGAACTTGCATACTGATATTCAATCCATGCCTTCCTTTCTTGCCCAATGTCTAAAAATTTCTCTGTCCTCTACCGCTTGTTCATTGCAGAGCACTTTTAATCTGCTCTATAATGCCTCCTGCCACTTCATTTCAATCCTACTTTTTGAATTAATCACTCCTTGGTTGGCCAGTAAATCCATTAGTTTATTGGCTTTCTGATGAACATGATTTAAGCTAACAGTTCGATGACTCAGGAGATGTTTTTGAATTCTTTGGTACACTTGTAAAAGTCTCCAGTTTTTTGAGACCCTTTCTGGTGATCTTCCACAACTGATTCTCTTAACCACATTTATAGAGATCTCTGAGTCTACTTCGATAATGAAATTTGAGCTGTGATTTAGTTTAAGAAGCTCTAGACATTTCTCCAAAGCCATCAATTCAGCCATGTTATTGGTTGCTATGCCTAAATGGCAGTGGAAAGTAAATATTATATTTCCTCCTTCATCTCTTAACACCCCTCCATAACCTACTATTCCAGGGTTGCTTTTTGAAGCTCCATCAATATTGCATCTCAGATAACCTTTCGGTGGAAGCTTCTAGATCTCCTTTTCCATTTCCAAATCCCTTTCCTTTCTATTAAGACTAAAGAAAATGATCTCCTACATGCCCAGATGCTTGAGAGATCTTAATTCATTCGAAGTGGGAGGGTTCTTGGGATAAGTGTGCATAGTGGTGGAAACTGTCTCTTTTATCTGTTTCAATATTAGATCCATCAGGCGAAGACGAGTGGTTTTTTCTTCCTTGAAAATTCTTTTATTCCTTTCTTTCCAAACATTCCAAATAATGAAACTTGGCGTAAAGGTCTAGGCCAAATTAAGGATCTCATGCTCTGAAAAAAAAATCTTCAGTTGTTCAGGGTATTGATGATACTACCTTTATCTCTATATGTTTGTTGGAAAATAGTGTAAAAGGAATCCCACAACTAGGTGGAATAGGTGCAAATGTTGAGAATATGCTCCATAGTCTCCTCTTGAGCTTCACATAACTGACATTTAGAAGGTCCAATGACCTCCCTCTTCTTCATATTGTCCCAAGTTAATATTTTCTTGTGAAGAACTAACCACATCAAGAGCTTGATCTTCATCCACCCTTGGTGACTCCATAGTTGTTGCCGGGAATTTTCCAAAATACAGGGATCAAGGTTCAGGATAAATCTTTTTGCTTCCTTAATATTGAAGGAACCTTCTTTGTTGAGGCCCCATCTTAATTGATCCTTCCCTCCTATTACCAAGATCTTCCTTTGTTTTACAATGTTCATGAGTTCCTCTACTTTTTTTTTGATGGGACTATCCTCTCTGCATTCTATATTTCTCCAGTTTCTCCATTTTCCCGAGTCATGAGGAAGATTCCAGAAATCTTTAACTTTTATTAAACCTTGGGACTCTATTCCCTGCTTGAGGCTTATAAAGTCCTCTCTTATCAGCATTGGTTCTTGTTGCCATTTGTCTTCCCAGAAGAGAGCTTGATCTCCTGCTCTGATTTCCTAGAAACTATTGTTTTGTACTAGGCTTCTGTTTTCCCAGGCTTTATTCCAGATGAAAGAGCCTTTTATGTTTCTAGACATTCTTATAAGACCACTTGTTTTCTAAGAGCTTGTATATTTTTCTTTCCAGGTTTTAGCCCATTGATCATCTAGTTCTTTAAACCACCTCCACTAGATCTTAGCACCTAAAATGTTACTTAGAATCTCTTGATCATCTAAGATTAGACCTCTGTGACTTTTGGGTTTACAGATTTTGTCCCAAGAAACAAGGGCCAATTTCTTCCTTGTTTCCTCCTTGCCCCAAAGGAAGTCTCTTTGGATATTCCTAAATTGCTATAAGACCCCTTTGGGAGCTGGAAGGAAAGAAAACAAGGATAGATTACAGAACGACCTTTGTCAAAATCAACCTACCAGCAAGATTCAACGATCTGAAAGTCCATTTTTTGACTTTGTCTTGCATCTTGTTGAGCACCAGTTCCCAAATGCTTTTGTGCAAAGGTTTAGCTGTAAGGGGAATTCCAAAATACTTTGAAGGGAGGGAATCACTTTGAAAGCCCAAAATTCTGGAGATATTCCTTTGAATTGCAATGTTAGTGTTAAAGAAAAAAATCTTTGATTTGGAGAGATTGACTTCCATACCTGTAGCCAAGGCAAAGTCATTTAGGATTCGTTTATATGTTGAAGCTTCTTTAACTGTGGGGATACCCTGCAGCATGGTGTCATCCACAAATTGTTGGTGAGTCATTACTTGACCATTCTCTGTTAATTGCAGTCCCTTGATCTTTCCTGAGATTTTGGCTTGTTTAATGGATCTGCCCAATCATTCCATCACAAGGATAATGAGAAACGGTAAGAGTGGGTCTCCCTACCTGAGGCCTCTGGAAGGAGTGAAGATCTCTGAGGGTGAGCCATTCACCAAATTGAAAAGTTGGAAGAAGTAACTATAGCCATAACCCATCTGACCTAGTTGTGATCAAACCCAAAAGTAATAAGGACCTTCTTGATGTAAATCCAGTTCACCTTGTCATACGTGTTTGCGATATCTAATTGCATGATCATACTGGCCTGCCTTTTGCTGGTAAGTGAATGAACTACCTCGTGGGCTTGAATAATGTTGTTTAGGATTTGTCTTCCTTCCACATAACTAGATTGTTCCCCTGAAATTAAAGAAGGAAGAAGAGGTTTGGGTCTGTTAGCCCAAATCTTGGATATGATTTTATACACCACATTGCATAAAGCAATGGGTCTAAACTTATCAGGAGTCAAGGATGAATCTTGTTTGGGGATCAAGGAGATGAAGAAGGTGTTCAGGGCTTTCAAAATGGTCTTTCTTCTTCTAGAATCCTCTATAACATTCAGAATATCCCGTTTGACAACATTCCAGCAAGCTTTGAAAAAATCTACATTAAAACCATCTGGACCTGGAGCTTTGCCATTCTACATGTCTTTAATAACCTCACTAATTTCTTCTTTGGTTACTAGTTTGTTCAGGTTAAAATTATCCTCTTTAGACACCATCTTAGGGATGCTTTTTGTAATTTCCTTGATGCATTGTTCTCTATCTAGATTACTTTCATTTGTGATGCCTCTGAAATGTTGAACCAGCACATCTTCGATATTCTTATGGGTGGTCTAAAGCTCCCCATTCTCATTCAATGTCGAAGAGACTCTATTGTGTGCTCTATTGGCCATGGTGGATCTATGGAAAATTTGGTATTTCATTCACCTTCTTTGAGCCATTGAACTCTAGACTTTTGTCTCCAGAAGATTTCCTCTTGTTTGCATAAATTCCCCCATTCTTGGTTGTATTTATCAGCTTGTTCACTCTTATCTTTATCAAAACCTTCTACGATTAATGCTTGGTTTAGCTCTTGTAGTTTGTTTTCCACTGATTTTTTGTCAACGAAAATGTTGCCAAAATCCTTCTTGTTCCATTCTTTGAGTCTAAGTTTTATGTGCTTCAGTCTTTAATGAAGGAGGAACATTTTGGTTCCCTGGATATGCAGATCTTTGGACCACCATTTTTCGATGTTTCTAATGAAATTTGGGTGGGAGAGCCAAATATTCTCAAATTTGAAGGGTCTATTCTTGGGTGAATCAATCCCCTTGATTTCTATTTGAATCGGCCAGTGATCAGAGCCTCCAAAGGGGAGGACTCTAGCAGTTAGTTCTTTATTTGTGAGCATCAGATCCTCTGAGATCACAAATTTGTCTAACTTGGAGGTGACCTAGGCTTCACCTCCTCTTTTTTTATTCCAAGTAAAAAGGTCATTGTGCATTTCAGATTCAACCAGGTTCATATCGTCTGTGAAGGATTGGAACAATACTGAATCTTTACTTAGCATTCTAGTACCTCCTTTCTTTTCTGAAAGAGATTTAATCATATTAAAATCTCCTCCCATGACCCAAGTATTTCTGTATGTCTGCTTCTGAGATTTACCAGGGATTCAAGAAATCCGAGTTTCTCATCTATTCGTTGAGGACCATAAACATTCATAACCAAGAAGGTGTCCGACACCCCCACTAGTTGAATGATGACTGATAAATAATTTCTCGACACCTCCACATCAATTATGCTAACATTTAGGGGATTCCATAGAGTGAGGATGCCCCCAACTGTGTTCTCTACTTTAACTTCTAGAAACTCAAATCTTTTAAGCCATTTTCTATGTATTTGTTTTAGTTTCTGAATAAAACATTTCGTTTCTTGAATGAAGATTATGTCTGGTGTTGTTGTTTTCATTCTGTTACTTAGCATTCTTTGTTTCCTTTTACTACCTAGACCTCTGATATTCCAAGATATGAACTTCATAATTAAATATTTGTAAAGGAGTAACTCGTTAGATCTTTCATCTTACCCGAATATATCATTATCTTTCCAGACTCCATCAAGAGCTCATTTTGTTTTTTCCTACCCCTCTTCTTTCCTGGATTTCTAGTAGCTAATCCTGGAGTTGATTTCATTGTTTTCACCCCTCTGTGCTCCTGTTTGCGAATTTTTTTACCTTTACCCGGTCCTTTTCCCTCAGTTTTCCATAAAAACAACTATTGTATTCCGTTGCATTCCTCTTGGGGCAATGATTCTATTCCTCCTTTGGTTCCCTGCATCAACAATCATTCCAGATCCAGATTTTCCTTGTTGAGAATTTCTTGTAGTTCATGATCTTCCAGATCTGTTTCACTTTGGGTCATTTCAGGGTCCATCTCCATTTCTATTTCACTTATCATTGCTTCTTTTAGAGAATTCATATCTTGATAATGTTTTTTTCCTCTTCATTGTCTTTTTCATTAGTGCCTTCCTCCTGATATTGGTTTTATCTTGTGATTTCTTCATTCTCTTCCAGCACTTGAAACATGTTCTAATTGACCTTCAACCCCTCGTTATGTTGTTGTTTTAGCCCTTTTTACCCCCTTTTCCTTTACTTTCCACTTTCTGAAAGTTTTTTGAGTCCTTCGTTGTATTAAGTTTATCTTTGTTATCTACTTTACTAAGAGGGCAGCCTCTGAACAGATGTCCATGTTCATGGAATCTACGGCATTTGAAAGGGATATGCTTGTAGTCCACTGTCTACACCCATTCCTCATGAAAAACTTCCAGGATGACTTCATTCAGAAGCACACCTGACAGATCCATCTCCACACATATCGTAGTAAAGGAGGTATATTTCCCTCTTCTTGTGGCTTCAGAAGCTTTGAAAAAACGACCTAGTTTATTTCCAATGGCAGCTAGAGATTTAGTTTGCCAATAATCAAGAGGTAGAGAATAGAGCCTTACCCACACTGGTACTAAAGAGAACATTTCCCGCTCTGGGACAAAGTTCAACCTCCAAGGCCTCATGTAGAGACTGGCTGCTGCAAAAAAGTAGGTTCCCCCTTCGAATATTCTGTCTTTATCATTGATGTTTGAGAAAACCACTGCAAAGAATCCCTTTGACCCAAGATGTAGGTCAATTCTTCCCTTGGGTTTCCAGTGATACTTGATCCATGTTTGTAAAGATTTTTCAGTGGGCCATAGTCCCATGAATTTACAAATAATGGCGTAGGTCCCCATGTGTTCCCTGTGCGCCTACAGAGCAGGATCATTTAATATTACTCTAGGAGTGATTTTTGCTTTTGGTTTGCAAGGTCCTTTTTGTTTATTGTTTGAACCCTGACTTTTGTCTTCTTCCTCTTTGTCCTTTGTGATACTATTTACCTTGGTTTTGGTTCCCTCTATTTCCTTTTCATTATCCCTGATCCTTTCATTCGTACAATCTCTGTTGTTCCCTGTTAGTGCTTTACTTCTGCTAGCAACAACTTCTTTGTAGGAGGGAGCTGAGCTCCCTCCTCTGCCGCCCACCATTAGAGACGTACTCTGTTGTTTTCAGAAACCCTGGTCACTTCGGCTCTCCCGCGTCCAAAATTTTCACCTCCCCAGTGCGCTCCCAGAATCGGCACAGAAGGCCATTCAAAATAACTACATCAAAATTAAAAATACTGTATTCAACGTTAGTGAGAATACATGCAGTTGAATCTGACTTGATGTTATTCATGACAATGCAAAGATCGAAGGAACTGAAAGAGAAGGGACAATTCGTCATTCAAAATAATTATATCAAAACAAAAATAAAAAACTTAGGAGATTAAGAATTGAAATAAATTTAAGACATATTAAAGGAAATATTTGAAAGACCTATTCAAAGCAAATATCATGCTTTAAACATGGAAGCTTTCAAGTTTTTCCCTTAACTCGAATTAAAATATTCAAGAGTCTAGGGTATTCCCCTTTCCACAGAGTGGTCTTTTCGGACCTTTCTTTTCACTAATTAATTGACAAAATCAATATCGCAAGATATTGAATCCAACTAGTATTTCACACATACATGGATGTATTTGTGCCATATACATAGTTAAATCTATTGCATATATTTTTGACGAAATTCCATTTTGCCCAATTAAACAAATTAAATATTTAAAAGTATTTACCATTTTTTTAAACAAAATTAATAGAAAATACTATTATTTCCTCTATTACTTAAATTAAACATTTATAATCTCTAAAACTTTTCTCATTCAATGTGTCACATACCCTTGTGGCACAATGTCACCAACTACCTACTATGCTCACCTTCATCCACCATGTGGAATATTAGGTTCAATAAATAGAACTTTAATACAAGCTTCCAAATCCACCCTTATGCATGTATTACAACTCGAGGAAAAATCAATTATGGGCAATCAAATTACAACTCTAAGGAAAAATCAATCATGGGCAATAAAGAGGACAAGATTATGCATAAAGACTTCCATCCTTTGTTAACTCAACACCACCATAAATGGAAACTTTATCATAAATATACTATAGCTAGCATTGCATATAACATGATCATAGTCCTACTCCCATAGTGGAATGTATTCCTAACATGTAAATGTTAGGTAATATGCACAATTAGTTAACATAGCCTCCTTGGATGCAATTCCCCTCCCCCATGATCAAGGAAAATTTTAAGTATGGAAAAATTTATTTAAGTTTAAAAACATTCTATAATCTCACTAATCCCTAATATGAAAACTATAAAATTTTTAATGATATATTTGTAAAATTATTAAAATTTATAATGACTTTATATATAGTCTCTACATAATATTGGCTATTTTTAAGGTACAATAATTTTATATTCTAAAATTTGGGTGAATAGTCTTTTATAAAATTTGAAATTGGGGAATCTTTTTTGTGGAAAAATCATGGAAAATTAGCTCACTTTGCGAACATTAGCCCCTAAAATTTTCCATGCCCATGATTTATAATGCATAGCATAGATAACCGGAACCATAGGTTATGCAATTTCAAGCCTTAACCATAGTAACCCAACTTACCTAGCTCTCCCATACATAATTATGCTCTGTCTTAAAAACAATATGGGGTAGCACCAATAATGCATAAGATCCACATATTATGTTCCTTTACTAATATTAACTTGGATGCAATGGCTCTCACATGCACCGATATATAATCATCCCATACCCAAAGTTAACACACACAACTCTACTCATGCATAATGGTCACATGCACATTATTCAATCAATTCATATGCAAGAATAACCTAATAAATTTCTCTTATATGCTTATAGAATTCACAACATAGAGAGTAAGTAGTCAACATACAAAACATCGCATGGAAATGAGATTATTTGAAAGAATGTCTCTTGGAAAACCGAGAACCCCCACCCAACCTAGAACTAGCTTTCACTAATTCACCCTCGAGTCGAGATTTCTTGCTATGGATCAACTATCTCATGTTAATATCTTCAATGGGTATTTAATACTCTCTTTCATGATATGGTTTTCATTAGCACCATCCCACTCTTATGGATATTTTTTGTCCATTTGCCTAGACTTTTTTGAGAAAAGCTCACCTTTCTCTCCCGCGAGGCTTTTCCTCATTAAAGCTTGCCTTTCTCTCCTGCAAGGATTTTTTTTTTTTTTTTTAACTTAGCATCTTTCTCCAGATATGTAGCTTAATGGATATTTATCTCCAATCCATTAAGCTTATCTAGCATTAGATATAGAAGTCTTATCATGAAAGAATTATCCCTTCCCATTCACCAATAAAATTTGGCAAGAATATCATCTCTCGGTGTCTCTCTTTTCCAAGTGATTAAATTATTTTATTTATTTAATAATCAAGTATTTAGTTTTATTATTACACATGAGACCTAACTTTTCTTATCTTAGGTTAGCCGAGTTTTACATACAATGGAGGCGTGTTGTATAATCCCCCCCCTCCTTAAATTTACACGGTCCTCGATGTATTATTGCATCTTACAATATTATTTCCTTGTTCACAGGTAGATGTCTCTAAATTTACATGCTCCCATGGACAATTCTCCTGATGCCAGAAGCCCCAGCAAGGACGAGCATCGAGGTTGTGATATGGTGTGCCATTTGTGAGGTTATTGGACAACATGCAGCAGATAACTTCCACTTTCTTTAGAAGTTCATTCAAACACCCCAACAATTTTTTTGTAATTTCTGCAAATCTGTGGGCCATGAAGAGTGCCACTGTCACAACTTGAGCTACTGATGGAAATAACCCCTACTTACCGTATGAAAGTAGAGACTCGACCTCGAGATAAAGGAGTTAAAGGATCATGCACAGGTTTTCAAGGCCAAGGAGGAGGACCTGGTAGAGGTCACAGTCAGACTATCTGCTACAACTGTGAACAACTGGGGCACTATGTGTAAGATTTCCATAATCCTACACACCTTTCATGTCAATACTACAGACAACTTGACCATACCATAGAACAATTCTTGATGTTAAAATATAAGATGCAAGAGAAGAAAATGTAGCCTCAGGAGCCTACGTAGAATTTACGAATGATGAGGGTCGAGCCTCGTGAGGAAGATCAACGTGTTAATATTATGCTAAGAAGTGGGATGACAACTCGTGCTGATAAAGGTAAACAACCTGAAGAAGATGGATGGGTCTACAAAGCTCCAGAGAAATAAGCGATCTTTGATCTGGATTGCGCTAAGGAAATATTTATGGAAGCCATGAAGAGCTTCAGTGAGGCCTTCACCTCAGGAATCCAAGACAAGATGCAAGAAATTAGCACATCTGCAGAGGTTGATCCTTTTGTACTCACTACGTTTTTGGAGACCTATATGAGGCTGCTACGTAGTAGCAAGGCTCTAGAAGGACTATAGGGATTAATAAATAAATGCGCTAGTAAAGAAAAGGCCCTTGATGAACATCATGTGGTCAGAAATATTAGTAAGCATAAGGCACGAACAGGGTGAGAGATGTGGATAACAACACAGATAGGTGATTATGAAATGGATGAGGTCATCTTTGGTCTAGGTTCCAATGCAAATGTTTTACCAAAAAAGACATGGGAAAAGATGGGGAGACCTACACTATAGTGGTCTTTGATTCAGCTCAGGATGGTGAACTAGTAGAAAATCATCCCCATGGGACAATTATATGGAGTAACAGTTGATATTGAAGGTGTGAGTGTGGTAGAAAACTTTGAAGTTATAGAAATTGTCGATGACAGTAATCCCTACCCCATGCTCCTGAGAATTGACTCGGATATTGATATGAATGGGGTCATTAATTTGAAGAAGAGGAAAATGTCGTTTGAAAGAAAGTCACTTCAAATTATAGTGCTGCTAGATCCTACAAAAGGGGCATGCTATACTAAACCATTCCGTGATTATGAAGAAAGTGACAATGACATGGATCAAATCTACAAGATAACTATGAAAGATGAAGATTAGATCAATTCAATGGTGAATGGATGGATCACATGGGACAGGGAGAGTTCCTGCACCTCTGATTCAGACGATGATTAATAGCATTAAGAGAACTGCTTACATGAATTTTCTACATTGCGATGCAATATGATGACAAAGTCGTTGCGCTGTGTTTCGTCAGAGGTAAGAATGTTAACTTATTATGATGGTTTAACTGAAATATATTTGTTTTTAGATGAATTTGAGTGCAAAGTCCCTGAAGAACACCACTTCCAAGCATTAGAATTGGCGCTACGCCTGAAAAGTGGTTGGGTACACATAAGGATAGTTTTGTCGGATGGCAAGATTACAAAATAATGATGAAGCTACGATTTGGGCATGCTAATACGAGAATGACTGAGAAGTATAATGGGAGGGATGATCCACGTGATCACCTAGAGAAGTGGACTAAGGGGTAGGTAACAGAACCACAATGAGAATGGGTACATATCTTTTTTCATACTTTGGATACAATCCCCATGAACTGGTACCCCGAAACAGAGCACCACCACGGTTTAGAGAATGGATATGTGTTGAAGGAAGGTTTCTTATTGACTTTCAGCTTTGAAGATGGCTTTGCAAGCGTCGATGAAGTGTTGCAAGAGGTTAAAGTGGTTATCTTTAGAAAATGTAAGGAACTTATGTAATGGACCCAACCAGACCAGTGCACCCAGCTACACCATGCATTGAAATGCTATAATGTGACCATTGAAGAAGAGGAAGAAGACCCAAGGAAAATGAATATTCCGAAGACAGAAGGGCGTCGAGAAGCTGAAATCCCGTAGGTACAGAACCCAAACATCTATGTGCCTTCGAAAATGAAGCAAGTAAACATAACCATTGAAGAAGAACTGAAGTTCGCAAAGATTGGAGACTATTGGGACAATGCTATACTAGACAAAGTTGTTGAATTACTTCATGAATATCAGGATCTCTTCCCTACAAATTTTTTGGACTGAAAGGCATAGTCGCTGACTTGAGGGTTATGAATATCACGTTCAAGCCGGGTGTGAAGCATATTAAATAGATGCCTTGTCGCCTTAATCCTAAGTATAAGGAAAATGTTCATCAAGAGCTCCATAAAATGTTGGAGGTAGTGTTTTGGAGAATTTGTTATCTACAGATAAATACTAATTCCCTAGATAAGTAGTCATATCTAGAACAACAGTTTAAAGCACTTTAGCCTTTTCCTATAAGCAATAGATAAGAAAAATAATATGATAAGACCTACTTGTAGTTCCTCTTTCCTCTTGTCTCCTTTGTATCGATCATGTCACTCCTTCCCGTACTTCACATGTTTGAGAAGTACAGGTTGACACAAACATAAGACAATGAACCGATCAAAGAAAAATATCTATTGAATACAAGTAAATGGAATCAAATACATTCACACATATAACCATCATATAACAATACAAACATATGGGAAAAAGGTTCAAATACTTTATTGAATAGAAGAAGGAATTACAACCATCATATTTGATTCGAAGTCACTCCTCTAGCTTGGATCCCATCAACATCACATCAAAAGTATAACAAACTTGTAGGATAACAATACTTATCTCAAAACCAATTCTCATAGAAACATTATCTCCTTACAATTCAACATAGTCCAGCCCCTCATCACTTAGATGAGTGTTCAATTTATAGGAGGATGAAGCAGGCTATGTCATAAGTGGGGGTATTGAATGGCCTTCCATACATAGAATTAGTTCCATGGAGGAAGGGATGAGAGGATTGGATGTATCTTAACTCATTCCTCATCCATTTTTGAGCTCATAGGAGTTTATGAGTGAGGGAAACTTCTAGATGACTCTAAGAGATAAGAATACTCCCCAAACCCTGTGTGAATTTCGCTCAATCTTGTCTCAGCATAGGTCAAAGAGGGCCTAAGTGCTTGGTAGAGCACCCTAGCATGGAATCAATTGATCTGCAGTGCACCCTTACATAGGCCTACCTGCACTTGTCCCTTTAGAGGTCATTTCAGGATGTCTTCAAGTCATAAAATTATCTAGGAAGGAGGCATTCAAAAGGGTGACTTGTTTAGGGCATGTAGCAACTGAAATTAGGGTTTGATGAGCTCTAAAAAACTAATCTTGATGATGGGAGTGATGTCCCCAAATGGATCTATAACATCTACCCCTAAAACATGAAGTCGAAAAATGTAAATGTCTAATGAAATGCTTTATGATGTGATGAGGAGGTTTCGAAGTGGAAGGTGACCTGCATAATTTACAATACATATATCATGATATTTTGATTTTTACATGAATTGATGAGGGAAGGCATACCCATGCTCAGCATATAAACTTTCATTACATGTACATAGACAGTCATCTATAGATATAGACCCGTGAATGGATGACCATCAGTGTAAGGCCATTGTACATGTGATTTAGTTCTCTTGAAATCGTAGCCCAGATGGATGAAACTAGATCTAGGGTCTTCTATCTCGTTCAATCGTTCACTTAAGCACGAGTCTAACAATGTGAATATGTGATCAGAATTCAAACATGGGAAGACACTGTCAGATTACCAGCCAATGATGTAAGTTGTTAACAGACGCGAGAGAAATCACCGATAATGATAATGATCCTTAAGGTACTGCAATACATTTTGCATGGTGTTAATGGATGATTTGATGTCGAACACTATACAAAGTCTTTCGGTTGAAGATCATTGATGTTAGCCTATCTCCGGAAGCGAGAAACCTTCAGTTGATGTATGCAAGCCTCAAGGTATTGGAAGGGTGTTTCTAAGTCAACTTCTTGGATAATGTGCTAATGTCGACACAAAGTGACTCATTGCAAGAGGGCCTTGATTTATCCCACATCAACAAAACGAAACAAGTGTAATTATTTTGGAGATGGAATTTGACTGAAAACATAAGGTTCAAGAATGGCGGTCATGAAAATGAAGGTTTATGGTATTGCAAAGGATGAATTTTGACTCGATGACTTCTCTTGAACATGTCGGTGACACTGAAATGAATTGGTAGCATTGACCCAAAAAAAGTGATGGATGGTATGATAGACCAGCAGTATGATAACCATCAAGCTGATAACCCAACCCAAATAGTCATGGTGCTCGAGTGAAAGTGTCATGTTGAAGAGTGACTTGCTACCATAAGGTATTTTTCCTCTTTTTCCCATTTTCCCCAGTCATTGCTAACCTGTACCTCTTTATTTTTTATCAAGCTTGAGGAGGATAACATATGCCTGTTGTATAATTCCACCCTTCGGGTGAATCCATCACTATGCGATGTTTTAATGTGTCTAGAGAAGGTGAAACTCGGTCTTGTCTAGATGGACAATTTTATCACTATTTGATGTTTTAACAAGTTTAACGACAAAGATAACTCGGTCCTTTTCATGTTTAGAGAGTTTGAAAAGGGACAAAAAGAAAACTCCACAAGTTCTTTTTTGTAGATTTGACTCTCAAGCCCAAAAAAGCATAAAACACTATGAGAGATAACCTATTGACCATGTTCAGTCAACGTATTCATTTTTTGTAGTTAATCTATCTCAGCCTGAAAAGGGGTTAAACTTATACTGAGTAGATGTCATTTCCAATCTGTTAATGAGCTAAAAAGGAAAAGAACTCGACAATATTTACATGTTTAGAGAGTATGAAAAGAGATTAAAGAGGACTCCAAGGGGGTTCCTTTTTCTTTATTTAATAGAGCTTGAAAAAGAGAGAAAAGTATGCTCTATGGTTAAAGGTACAATTTAGAACCGAGCACGTCAAATTCTATAAGGCTATCATAAAACCTGCTCAAAACATCACCAAATGGATTAAAAGTACCTATTTCATAGGTAAAAAGAGGCAAATACTAATGTTTACTCGATCAATGAATATGAAATAAACATAAAAAAAGTTTTTACCATGATGTTTTTCCCATTTGAGACTTACCATTCAATTTTGTGCTCTGGGCTAGTTTTTTACCTTGAACTTCATTAGCTAATTGCGAGAGATTTTGTGGACCATTTCTCTGTAGGTTTTAACCCCGTACATAAATTACCTGCATATGAATTCTAAAACATAGAAAATAGACAATGCGAGAGCATAACACATAAAACACATATACACAGAGATTTTCCCCTGAATCCCAAAACCAGGACTACTAGCTTGATTTTTCATTATATTCCTTTCAATGTTACAATACATATTTATACATTCTGAAGCATCCAATACCATGGACCGAAAACCATCGCATCCAAAACCATGGACCAAAAACCATAGGTAGGTTCGCCAAACCTAATATAGGGTCCAAAAAAATATAACATAACCCAACATGGAAATGATATAACACAACCCAATGCAGGTTAGTCGTAGAAAGAATATAACACAACCCAACATTCTCCCACTTGTTGTTTTCTTTCCACAGGGGGCCACAGGAGAGCTTAGTCATTTTTCTAGCCTTGAAATGCCCATTGTTTCTCTACACCAAGAGAACATCTCAGAGCTCATAGATTTTTTCAATGCATCTACAGTATTCTTCAAATTGTCCACCTTTACCAGCAACACCATTTTGTCTTCTATAATATCCCTCACAAAGTGATACTAAAAATCAATGTGCATTGTCTTTGAATGATATGCAAGGTTCTTTGCCAAGAAAATTGCACTTTGGTTGTCACAGTCTATCTTTATAGCTCCATGTACTAACCCCATACTTGAACACAATCTCTGCAACCAAACTGCTGCCTTACTTGCATGAGTGGCTGCCATGTATTCTACCTCTGTAGTTGATAGTTCCACTACAGATTGTTTCTTACTCAACTAATTGACTGCACTTCCAAATAGGTTAAACACATACCCACTTGTAGACCTTCTTTGATCCAGACCTCCAACCCAGTCTGCAACAAAGCCATGAATATCCAATAGTTTGTCCAATCCTATTCTTCCTTGGTAGCACAAACCATAATCAGTAGTGCCACGCAAATACCTAAAAACCCGCTTCACTACTGTCGAGTGCTCCTTCCCTGGTTTTGACATAAACTTGCTTAATACTCCCACTGCATGTGCAATGTCTGGTTTAGTATAGACCATTGCATACATCAGGCTACCGAATACACTTGCATATGGAACATGGGACATATCCTCTTCCTCTTCTTGTGTCTTGGGACACTGTTCAGCAGATAACTTTACACTTATAGGAATAGTAACCTTCACTGGTTTACTATCCTGCATATTAAACCTCTTCAGTATTGTCTTGACATGCTTCCTCCAGTTTAACTAGAGCTTCCTCTTTGCCTGATCTCTTTTAATTTCCATTCCCAAAATATAGTTTGCAACACCAAGATATTTCATGTCAAATTTGGAGGACAATTGGGTCTTCAAATCCTGGGTAATTTCTTTTTCATTTCCAATTAACAACATATCATCCACATACAAGACCAGATAAATAACACGGTCACCAATTAATTTAAAATACACATAGTGATCTGCTTTTCTTCTGATGAAGCCAAGTACCGGTATGAATGTATCAAATTTCTGATACCACATCATTGGTGACTGTTTTAAACCATACAGAGACTTCTTTAACTTGCATACCAGTTCTTTCTTACCCTTCACCGCAAATCCTTTAGGTTGCTTCATGTAGATATCCTCTTCTAGATCCCCATGAAGAAATGTTGTCTCCACATCCATCTGTTGTGCCTCAAATTCAAAAGTAGCAGCAACATATAAAAGTAATATAATAGAAGTTACCTTGGCAACAAGAGAAAAAATATCACCAAAATAAATTCCTAACACCTGGGAATAACCTTTTGCTACCAACCGAGCTTTTTATTTCTCCACCTTTCCTTCTGAATTTATCTTCTTCTTAAACAACCATTTGCTGCCAATGGATTTCCTTCCAGCTAGCAACTCCACTAGATGCCAAGCCTCATTTTTTTGCAAAGATTCCATTTCATCAACCATGGCCTCTTTCTAGAGTTTTCCATCCTCTAAATCTACTACTTCCTTCATAGTTCTGGGATCATCATCAGTAATAGATAAAGAAAAATTTGAACGAAAAGAAAATTGACTATACCTTTTTGGCTACATTCTTTCTCAAACTGATATTTTTAAACCCAAAGTTTGTGGCTCTTCATCTTCTGATTCCTCCTTTGTTGTAGAGTCTGATTCTTCCTGCTTTAACTCAAACTCTATCTTCTCAGGTTCCTTTGGTTGGAATTCATGTTTAATAACATCTTTCACCTCTCTGAACACCACATCTTGGCTGTATACAACCTTCATTGTTGTTGGGTTCCAAAGCTTATAACCCTTTAAACCATCCTTATACCCAATAAAGATGCACTTTTCAGATTTACTCTCCAACTTGATTCGTTTCTCCTTTGGAACATGTACATATGCATCACATCCAAATACCCTCAGATGTGAAAGAGAGGGTTTCTTACCATTCCATAACTCTTGTGGAGTCTTATCCTCCAACGCTGATGAAGGTGATCTGTTGACTAAGTAACATGCTATCTCCATCGCCTCTACCCAGAATTCATGTCCTAACCCGACACCATTGAGCATGCTTCTTTTCCATCAACATCTTGTTCATTCATTCTACAAATCCTTTTTGTTTAGGTGTATATGGATTAGTCTTATGTCATGCTATACCACACTTCTTAAAGAATTATTCAAATTCCTTACTGCAAAACTCTCCACCGTTATCTGTCCTCAACACCTTTATCTTCTTCTCTGTCTTGTTTTCCACCAGAGCCTTAAATTCTTTAAACTTGTCATAGACTTCAGATTTATTCTTAAAGAAATACATCCATGTATTCCTTGAGAAGTCATCTATAAATGATACATTGTACATAGACTTACCCAGTGATGGAACCTTCACATGTCCAAACACATCACTGTGCACAAGCTCTAATATCTATTTCACCCTGTTACCACCAGAAGGGAGCTCACCCAATTCTGCTTCCCATATACATAATTCTCACATAAATCAAAATCCAAAGAGCTATTACTCATCCCTTCTACCATACCTTTACCATGAAGTATTTGAAGGCCCTTCTCTCCAAAATGTCCTAGCCTTTAATGCCACAACATGGTCTTCTCTCTAGAGACCACTAGATTTTCTGCTCCACTTTTAGGAACCATAGAACTATTGCGCCCATCAACAAGAGTGCTACCTTGTAGCCTGTACAGAGTTCCAGTTCAAACTCCCTTCTTCAATACCAGTGCTCCTCAAACCATCTTGCAGGTATCCTTCTCGAACACTGTTTTTACACCTACATCATCATACTTGCTTATAGAAATCAGATTTTTGGCTAATGCTAGAATATGCAGAACACCCAGAAGTGTTCTAACCCTTCAACCTTGCAACTTCAACTTTACTTTTTGACATCCAACAATTCTAGCCTTCCTATCATCCCATAAGAATACATTACCACCATTGTATTTATCATACTTGTAGAACCACTCTCTATGGGGAGTGAAGTGAAACGATGCACCTGAGTTAATCAACCATGCCTCATGATCTACATGTGTACTTGAAGAAGCCAAGTACACATCCCCACCTTCATCTGAGGTAGTTTTTGCCTCTATAGAAGGAGCATTATCAAATCCCTTTCCTTTATCAGGAGCTTTATATTTACAGTCCCTTTTGTAGTGCCCTTCCTTTTCGCATTTCCAACACACCACCTTTACAGGTTTTCCTGGGGATTTATATCTCGCACTTGATGACTTATTTTTGTTTATGTTCTAGGACTTTCCTTGTATAGACAAGGCATCACCATTTTGTCTCTCCATATTTTTCCATATCATCTCCTCCATTAGCAAGGATGAGACTATTTCATCAAACTGCAAGGCAGTTGCATTGCTACCTATTGCAATGACTAGACTATCCCACGAATCTGGTAGAGAACACAACAAAGTGATACACTTAACCTCATCTAAAATTTTAATATGAATAGATGCTAACTAACTTACCACAGTATTAAATGCGCTTAAATTCTTTGTCACCGAGTCTTCATCTTCCATCCTCAGGTTATACAACTTTTTCCGCAGGAACAATTTATTCACCAGAGACTTAGATTGGTACAAAGTCCCTAACTTTTCCCACAAAGCCTTCACCGTAGCTTCCCCTGATACATTTAGCAATACTAAATCTAAGACACACAATCGTATTGTGCTCTTTGCCTTCTGATACAACTTCTTCCATTCTTCATCGAACACTCTCGTTGGTTTAGCACCCGGATCTACCGAAATCCATTGATCTTTATCCACCAACAGATCCTCCATCTTGAGTTTTCACAACTC
Organism: Pinus taeda; assembly: GCA_000404065.3. Classification (NCBI taxonomy): domain Eukaryota; kingdom Viridiplantae; phylum Streptophyta; class Pinopsida; order Pinales; family Pinaceae; genus Pinus; species Pinus taeda. The sequence goes on along the minus strand of APFE031450172.1, from coordinate 18,115 downwards.
AAAACTCTGACCATTAAATTTCTTGATCTCTATCTTTCCACTACTTTCCATCTTCTGTTACCACTAGAATTGATCTCGCAAATCTTCCACTGAACAGGGTCTTCCACAGGCCTGAGCGAAACCCCTTAGCAACAAAGGCGTCCCCTTGAAGCCAAAAAAGCTTTGATACCAAATGTAGGTTTTAACCCCATACAAAAATTACTTGCATACAAATTTTGAAACACAAAAAATAAAAAATGTGAGAGCATAACACATATACATAAATATTTTCCATTGGATCCCAAAACTGAGACTACTAGCTTTATTTTTCATTATATTCCTTTCAATGTTAGAATACATATTTATACATGCCGAAGCATCCAATACCATGGACCGAAAACCATTGCATCCAAAACCATGGACCAAAAACCATAGGTAGATTCACCCAACCTAATATAGGGTCCAAAAAAAAATTTCCTGGGGCACTACCCTGAACCCTGTAGAGGGGGGCTGCCCTCCCCCCTCAAACCCCCTGGACAAGGGGGGTTATCGCCCCCCCTGTGACCCCCCTGTTGCACAATCAGTGCATTGAAGGGGGGGCTCCGGCCCCCCTCTAACCCCCTGGTTCACTACGTAGGTTAGTCATGGAAAAAATATAACACAACCCAATATTCTCGTGTCGTCTAGACTAGGTAGGAGATCAACCCCTCCTCTTTCTTTTCAGGTCATTCTTTTACTGTTTCATGCAAGTCTTAGGGTATTTTTAGGCCTCTGGGGTTTGATTTTTTTGCTTGGGCAATGCACTATCTCTATGCCTAGGCTGTGTTGGGCTAGTTTCGTCAATTTCATTTAGTTGGTTTCTCCAAAATTTGTCCTATTTTTTGCATGGAAATTATGCAAACGAAGCTTATGATTGGATTTCAGCCTTTAATCAGATCATAATTTCCATTACATGGTGAGAAAGAGAGCATGAAGTATAAGACATGGTTTCCCTAAACAATCCAGGTACAGTTGAGGCCCTTAAAAATTGTGTGTTACTCAAATACTTCAAGTTGTCCTGAATGCAGCGACAAAGAGAACTATTTTAGTTCCTTGTTCATGCATTGGATCCGATAGATGAAAATTTTCACAAAAGGGACAAGATGGTCCCTTGTACCACTGATGATATTTACTTTCATAGTAGACTATCGAGGTGAGGTACACCCATATCACTTTCTGGATTTTCTTGTGGAGGTGAATTGGTGAGGGATTACATTTGACAGTTTTGTCGACCAGGTACACAACCTAGCAAGGATGGGAAAATAAAGATCAAGGATGTAGGTGATTTTCCTTTGAGAATGATCATATTCACAATGGAATTGTTAGCTAGCAGTGAGACACTTCATCTGGTGAATAGATCGTATATGTAATATGCACTTCAGTGTCTAGAGCCAAAGAATTCAACTGGTGTGAGGTCGTGCTATCTTCATTGAAAGAACAACTGACTAAGGTAAAAAGTGGTAAGAAAAAGAATTTATGATATGGTTTGATCTTAATCATTCTTACCTTAGAGATAATTGCATTGATGCAACCACAACATGTATCACTCGGTGTATCTAGTCCTAGAGATCCATGTATGCAGAGGTGGGTCGAATTGATGGCTCGATATGTGGGTCAGTCAACAATCCTTTTTTCCACCAAATTCTTTCCTTGGCTTGATCAAAAACACCTTGTCATTGAGGAGCATCCATACTCAAGGATGGATTTCCATGGAGATCCAGATTTGATTCTACTATTTGGAGCACAATGGGGCATTATAGGTAAATTGTTTGACCAAAGTGTTTTTTTATTTTTCAATTTTCTATATGTTTTTGTGTTTTTAATGTTTCCAAGACTAAAATAAAATCATTCCTATGAATGAAGATGTGGGTACTGTTCGACCTGTGGGACACCGACAGGGTGCAGGTGGGCCAGCACAGAGAAACATTGGGACAGCAGTTCTCAGGGACTTGGATTTGGCTGAGACCTTGGCAGAGTTGCAAGATCACATTATAGGGATTAACCCTTGGTATTCCATATGTCTGGATTGAGGAGTTACCTACGAGGATGCAGTAACACACTATTGGTGTTCCTACCCACTAGATGAGGCTTTTGCACATGATATCACATGCTGTGACCTATTATCATGAGCATCAGTAGGTCTACTTAGGATGTTTTAGAATGCATTTTTAGTTTTTGGGTCAGATGACGAAACGTTTCTTGGACACAAATTTTGTAAAAACATTTAAAACACCTATCTATTTTACTTTTAGATTTATCTATGGCTATGTAAAATCCTATTCAACTAATGATGTGAATTGAAAATGTTACTTTTACATGTGCTGCAAATGTCTATTTAACACATAATTCACTAGAGAATCAGCTAACATGTTCAAATTTCAGGAAATATGTTGATATTGAATGTATTCAAAATGCCTTTCCAAAATACTAACTCTAATGAACATACGAAGAATTGTTGGGTTTCAAACGGTATACACACTTGTAAGTTGTAGTACAATGAGTTGTGAGTCCAGCCTAATGATGATTCGGTGAATTGTAGGTGAAATAGCATCAGAGATAATTTCGATCAACATGTTATACTCAACAATGTTGTTCTTCAATCAACCAATACAAATCCCTTGAAAACTCACTAACTCACCATTTGGACCAAAAATAGGCCATGCTACAAAAGATAAGTTCTGCGTACTATGACTAGCACCATCGGCGTAACAAACAAATGGTTCCCTTGGAAACTCACTAACTTGCCACTTGGAGCAAAGATAGCCCATACTGCAAAAGATAGGTTCTGCATACTATGACTAGCACCATCAGCATAAACAACAAATGGTTCCAAAGATTATGACATATGCAACAAATGCAAAGCGGATTACTAACCAGATAAAAAGCTCTTAAAGACACACACTACCACACACATATGCAATGAAAGCATATATAAAGTGAGTTTTACTACTATCAATTAAGGATAGTAATGTTTGAGGTACAACCTATTTCAGGGTTGCGACAGTGAAATCCCATCATAATCTACTAACTCATAGGCACCTTTTGCCAAAACACAATTGACAGTATAAGGACCCATCCATATTGGTTCAAATTTCACTGCATTAATTTATCATCTTCCTGATCGTAAAGCAAGACCAAATCTCCTTCTGAGAAGATACAAGGCTTGAAATTTCTATCATATTTCACCTTGATTCATTTCGTATGCACTTTGTTAGCCAATGTGGCATCACGAAGGGTTTCATCTAGATGGATAAGTTCCAAGACATGCGTTTCTTCTTCAAATGTGTCAGGTAACAGGTCAATCGCAAGTTTGAGAGATGAAATTTCTCATTGTATCAGTAAGATTGCTTCCAAACCATACACCAACTAAAAGGGTGTGAATCCTGTTGCATTTCTCACTGAGGTTTGATATGCCCACAAGGCAGATTATGGGATTAAATTCCAGTTTCATTTATGAACCCCTATCATTCTTTGCAACATTCACTTCAAGAATTTGTTGATGGCCTCAACTTGTCCATTCACTTGCAGGTAATAAGGGGTAGAACTATCATGTGACAATCCTAACTTAGTAGTCAACTCAACCATCATGTGGCTACAAAAATGTGACCCATGATCTGTAACTATGGCTTGTGGTATGCCAAACCAGGAAACCACATGGTTAAGAAAGAAAAGAGCAGTCATTTCGCCACTATTGTTTAATGTTGGCATCGCCTTAGCCCATTTGGTAATATAGCCAATGATGACTATAATATACCCATGTCCCCCAGCCGAGGTGGGGTTACATGTCATAATGTCAATGGCCCATTTGGAAAATGGTCCAACAACAATGACTGGATGTAATGGTGGAGGCGGTAATCTAGTTTTGCAGTCATAGATCTAGCATGCATGACAACTTCTAATGGAAATGATACAATCCTTGAATATAGTTGGTCAGAAGTAACCTGCACAGAGAATTCTCTACTCAGTAGCATATCTAGATAAGTGTCCACCACAAGCACCTAAATGGAAATCATTCAATGCTTTCTCGGCTTCCTCATGTGTGAGGCACCTTTGTAAAATCGTATCAATACAACAACGGTAAAGAGTGTCACCAATGATCAAATAATCTTTGGCTTAGTATTGGATACGTCGCTCTTGCGAGTAAGAGGTATCAGGCTGAAAAATTTGGGTCTATAGATATATCAGTATATATCCATACCATGGGTTAGATGATGATATCACGAATAGAGACTCCTCCAAAATTTATGTTTCAGATGTTCAATCAATGGAGGTCAAGGGAAGGTAACAAATTAGCTCGGTGAAAATGAGAGATATATTTGATTTGGAATTGATGAATTCAAGATCAAATTCATGCAAAAGGACTATCCATTTTGAGTATTTGGCCCCCAACAATTGACGTGACAAAATGTATGTCATAAGGTTGCAATTTGAAATGATGGTGGTCTTCTGGAGTAGGATGTAGTGGCAAAATCTCTGAATAGCTTGCACAGCTGCCAAAGCTAGTTTCTCGACATAAGAGTACTTAATGTTTGTATCATTGATATTTTGGCTCAAATAATATATCGGATGTTCAATCCCATTTTCCTCCTAGAATAAAACCATGCAATGGTTGTATCTACAATGGCGAGATACAGGTAATAGTCATTTTGATAATTCAGAGAATACATTAATGATGCTCTAATCAAGGTATCTTTAATAGCATCAAAGGAAGCTTATGTAACCTGATCCCAATGGAAGGGTATCCCCTTCTTCAAAAGACGTGTAAAAACTTTATCCATTTTAGCATAATTGGGAATGAACCTATTGAGAAACATAGCCTTCCCTTCGAGTCTCCGTAACTGTAAAAGATTTGAAGGTGGAGGAAAATCCATAATTGCCTGAACCTTTAATGGATTGAGTCGAATTCCATCTCTATACACTATAAATCCAAGGAATCAATGAGAACCAACACAAAACACACATTTGTGTGGATTGAGTCGAGTCTTGTAGTTTCAGGTGGTGAGCTCCAGTATTGTAGCAATAATGCTACAACTCCTGAGGCTTCCTGTCTCTCATTTTATCAACCCGGTTGTTCGTACAAACTTGGAAGCGACGGTGCTATATGCACAAGTACTAGATCTTGTCGCAGCTGTCACTTGGTCAGCTGGCACAAGTCTGTTAGGGCTCAAGCCAACTTCTATAGGCTCACAGAAGAAGCTTTATCAATGATGGATGAAAGCTAGCTCAAAGGAGACTAAGCTAATTGACAAAAAGTAATTCAACGCATATAACCCTAGGAAACCCTAATTTGACTAGTCTAACCTCTATAATGCAATGAGGATGAGTAATGCCTCTACCAATGCTGCTACTACATCTAACAAGTGGGAATGCATAAATCTACACTACTGACATTACCAAGGACATGTTTTTATGCTTTTTCATTAAGGAGGTGGAGTGATTGTGTTTTGTTTACTTATTAGGGTTTGATTGTGCAGATTGGGTGGAGAAGGAAGGAAAGCGTGGGACAGGTTGGGGAGGCTAAGTGAGGTCCCTATGGACCCTTGGTATCCATCCACAGAGGTTTCCCACGTGCAGGAGCTCAGCAACCACGTGAAAGACCTCCCACAGGATGTCTGCAGGGGATTCTACAGGAAACTCAGGGTTTTCTACAGGATGTCCCTGAATTACTACAGGATGTCTCTGAATTGCTACAGGATGGTTCGCCGAGGAGAACTGAGGTGAGGAAAAGGTGATGGATGGGTAGGAAGGGATGTGAGAGGTAAGGATCAGGCTAGTGATGACTCAAGAATGGGAGGATGAGATGGAAAATAGGTGGAGGGAGCGTGTTGGAGTGATGAACGTGAAAGGTCAAGGAATGAGGCCAAGTGAGGATTAGGAGATAGTTAGGAAAGGGTAGAACGCTGTGTAAGGCAGAGAAACATGGTTGTATGCAAGGTCAAAACAGAGAAGATGGCAATGAACAAGATGGAAGAGAGTGTAAATGAAACGAATGACTGAAACTGTTGATCAAACCAAGAAAACGTAAACCTACACTAAATATACCGTGATCTTATTTAACAGTGATCCAAAACGCAAGTAGAAGTACGTATGGGACTGTGGTGAAGAGATGTGTGGTTTGTATAAATGACAAGGAAGCATCTAAATCCAAATCATAATTGTATCAACCAACTTCATGCATATTTTTGGTGGTCTGCTACGTACTGCACCCCAATCTTCAAACGAGATGGCAGTGAGCCTTAACAAACGATTTTAATGGAGCTCCAATGAATATCATGCATCAACTGCTACGCTAAACAAGTGAGAGGAATTGCACCATAACCAAAACCTATCTAACTCATAAGAGAATCGAATTACAAGACTGCCATTCACATCGCATGTGCAAATAAACTCGAAGTGCTGGAAAAAGAAATAGAACAATATTACAACAGAGGGGATCTATGGCTCTCAGGTTGGGCCCTAACCTGAGAGCTATAGTCTCCTAATGAAAACTCAGGAATCGATCACAAACTGTCCTCTTTATTCATAACTCAATGTCATGCCAAACTGGCTTACAGTAAAAAGGAAAACAAACTCGGACTGATTACAAAATGATATGATAACCCCAAAAGATTCAACAACCTATCTAAGGCTACGGCCTCCATATTTATACAAAAAAGATGATGATCCGCCAAGTAGCCTTGATTCTAGGAGCTCGGCTGTCCACTGAAGTTTAACTGTGGATTTGTGAGGCAGTCAACAGTTGATGACTTCTGTTCCTGTAGGACAGCTGGCTGCTTCTGAGGCTCGGGGGGAGATTGATAGGAGCTCGGAGTTCTCGGTGGGAATCACGAGGACTGTCCCAATACTGTGGACATCCTTCCACAAAATCAGTAGTGCCACCTTATGTCTCCTTACTCCCTTTACGTTGCCTTTTGTTCCCCTTTTTCCATGCAAAAACCTGGAATCACAATGCATTAGTCATGTGGATAAAGTGTCTAGCATTCCTCCTACAAACAACACGAAATAACTAAGAAATGCATGCATAAGCAAAGAAAGATGAATGGTTTGAGCAAGTAAAGTAGGCCAAAATGAGCCCGAATTGTACCAAAATTGGGGCTCATCATCAGGACTGCAAAAATGTAGCTCTCAAAAGTTGCGGGTGATCAGTCTGCTTTCATGAATGAGCAAGTCAATCGTCAAGGTAAGGTTGAACAATGTGCTTGATGTCATGGAAGGCATAGTTCATTGGCCTCTGAAATATGGCCCCTACATTCTTCAAACCAAAAGGGAGTTTCCTATACACAAATGTGTCCCACGGACAAATATAAGTTGTTTTTTATCAGTCGTATGGGAGGATATTGATTTGATTGTAGTTGGAAAAACCATCCATAAATGAGAATATTTTGCATCCGACACATTCATCAATAATCTGGTCAATAAAAGGAGTAGGATAATTTTCCTTTGGACGAGCCTAATTTACATCCCTATAATCGACGCACACTCGAATTGTCCCTTGTTTCTTCATGACACGAACAATGTTGGAAACCCAGTCAGTAAGAGGTATAGGGTAAATGAAACCAGCATGCAAAAGCTTTTCAACTCTTTCTTTAATGGAAATGGCTTTCTTTGGATGAATAGGTCGAAGCCACTGTTGTACTGGTTTGACATCAGGATACATTTTTATTTTATGTTAAAAAATACTAGATTCAATGCCTGGCATCTCCTCGTATGACCATGCAAATATATTTGTAAATTCATGAAAGAGAGTATGGTAACTACCAAGTTCTGATGGAGAACAAGATTTGTTTACATGAATGTTTTCTACAACATTAGGTTTGGTAGAAATATTAATAGAAATTGTTTCTTCAATATTTGACAGGTTTCGTTGGAATCTATTGTTTCTATGAAAACAAAATTCAAAAGGAAATCAACAATTGAAGGGTTGTTAAGTTCATTTGAATAATCTTCGTTTTCATCTGGAAGATGGGAACGATGATGATACTCTTCCCAGGTTATTCTCCTATAATCATTGATTGGACTATTCCTTCATCCATAGAAAATATACGTGAAAAAGGATCCGAAGAAGTACCATATTTTAATGAACGATTTATCCATACAATTGGTGAAATTGGATTTGGGTTTGCCGCACAAGCCAAAAAAAATGATTGCTATGCAAGGTCAATGGGGCTTAGTGACATAACTTCATTATTACTATCATCTTCAGAATCGTTGGTAATCCTCCTTAAATCAAATGAGGTGGAGGAAATCATGTTGCAAGTCTCTACTCTTTCCACTTCCGCCAAATCAGATAGTGATAGTAGCATAAAAGTACCTACTAAGTAAGGATATTTAAAGAGACCTACACCAACACTTTGAAGTGACAGCGGGGGTCCATGTACCAATGAAATGATTCGAGTAGCCTGAGAACTAGATGGAAAGAAGGCAAACTAATCAATAACTGTGATTCCACTTTTATGAGGGAATGAAATCATATGGAAGTACATGGAAACCATAGCAGCCATAGCATATACCCATGGCCTTCCTAGTAAAATGTTGTAGTCGAGAAGTCCGTCAACTACCTCAACCTCAACAATAATTGTTTCGCCCCCTAGTTCAATTTGTAGGTTACTCAAAATACCACAATGCGTATATGTTCGTCTATTGAAAGCTTTTAACGTTGTTGGTGATCTTGACAACGATGGTGAACCAAGTGTTTCCCAACAACTCATTGACATAATGCAAGTAGATGCCCCCTCATCAATAATAGTTTGGTGAACATTCTTATTGAAAGCCTTTACTTGAATTAGGAAACCTAATTATGCCAGTAATTGTGGTGTATCCCACATGGTTAAAAACCAAAAGCTCAGAATCCATAGGGTCTATTCCACCAATTGTTGACGGTTAAGCCTGTTCATGGGAGGGATAGTTTTGTAACACGTTGAGTGTCAACATAGCGGAAGGTGATTGAGAAAGGTCTTCTACTATGTTATAGTTCTAAGATACTCGAGCTCGGGGTTTAAATGTCGATTTATGCACAACTCCCTTTGGTGTTTTTATTGTCAATTCTAGGGCAATAGGTGGTGGAATATTTTCAAATGAAGTCGAAGTTGAAGGATTAGGTTGATCAATGGCCTAATTATTCGACGATGAGAGTGGATTTCCATAATCTTTATTTCATGTTGACACCAAAACTTCATTTTGAGGCTTTGTAATGGATAACATAAGTACTTTGGATGTGGAAGCATGGTATGTCACAACCAAATGTGTCTCTAGGATAGGAAACAAATCAATCAACAGTATAGATGTATTAGAAGTATTTAGAATCTTAGAGACTTTTGAGCAGTGTGGACAATCTCTTGCAAAATGCTCATCATTACAGATTATACAGGGATAACAAGGTTTCCTTGCCGAAGTAAAGGAATCAGATGATTTCTCTTGAGGGGGATTATCTTGTTTCTTCTTATTTTTCCCCTTCTTCTTGCCTCCTAGTTGCTTTTTATTCTTTCCTTTGTCAGATGAAATGGCATTGACTTTGGAAGCAAGAGTGTTTTCTGATGCATTGGAAGTTTGATTGGAAATGACAAGTGTTTTACTAGATGGTCTACTTGCCGTTTGTGTGCTCGAAGAACCAATCACATGGCTGCTATCATGAGATTCCTTACTCGATTGCGGAGGAGGAGGAATAGTCAAAGATAGTCGTGGTGCATTTGGAATATTGTCGTAGAGCATGCCGAATTGTATGTAAATAAAATCCAAATATTGGGCATGAGCAATTACTTGCTCTTCTATGACAACCCCACCTTTTGCTACATCCTCGGTGATTGATGGAAACAAGGATTTTATGAACCACTCAGTCAAAAGTTGATCAGGAATGTAAGTCTTAACCATTCAACGATGACGACGCCACTCATGAACTTGATTTGATATATGAGTAGCAGTAGCATGTTTAAAGTTGGTTATGAGTTTCGTTCTAGACTTGTATCTGATAGGTAACTGGAAGTGGGTCATAAATGTGGTGGCTAAAGTCATACAGTTGTCAAAATAAGCTCATGGTAACTCAATGTACCATTTTGTGGCTGGACCAACAAGCATTCTTTGGAACATAGTAAGTCTAACCAAATCATCATTTCAGTTTGATGAACACCACAAATGAAAAGTCTTGACATGATTTGATGGGTCTTCTCTAGGATTTCCATTGAATTTCAAAATATGAGAAGGTAACTTATGCATAATTAACAGTCACCAAGGTGCATGTAATATTGGATCATTAGTGAGCCGGTTTAAATTTGGTAATTCAATAGTTGCGACAAATGGCAACTGTCGATTCAAATCAGGTTGAGCATACCTAGGACATGATGGAATTGTGTGAGCAATAGGTATTTGCATACCAACATAGGGAATTTTCATTTGGTATCCTTCATAAGGTGATTGTTGAACAAATCCGGCATAATGTGGTTGTTGATAACCAGATTTAATTTGCAGTTGTCCACAACTAGCAAAGCCTTGTTGACGAGGACCTTGGTAAGCTTGACATTGTCCAAACCCAAGTTCAGCCTATTGGGTAGGTCCAAATTGGGGTTGGAATTGCTAGAATTGAGGTTGTTGATATTGGGGCTACCACGGTTATTGAATCAACTATTGTTGTTGTTGGTACAATTGTTGTTGATTTAACAATTGTTGTTTCCCAGCAATGTAAGGTTGACTAGGTTTTGAATAAACTATACTAGTGTAAGCATGACTCATTGTAGATAAAGTTCTACTAACCTGAGGTTGTTGGATCCCAGACACAAGTGGTTGTTGTACAAAAACATGAGAAACTTGGACCTTCTCACTCGAAACTTGTGGTTGTGAGGTAGAAGGACCAGCTTGTACAGGTTGAGATACAATTGTTTGAACTTGTGAATGCAGTATAGTAGTAAGAATAGGTCTAGTAGGAATATCTGACACAATTTCCATTTGTTGTGTTGGATACACAAGCCTTGGTTGAGCTGGCATTGTTGGTCGCCATTGACAGACTCACATTCTAGGCTGACTTGAATACTGCAGGATACTACCATATGATGGTCTAGCATATTTCTCTCCATATGGAAGAAATCTAGTATGTAATGGATACACAGGTTGTTTTTTACTAGATTACCTAGTTTGATATTGATATGCATGTTACACAGTAATTTGTCACTGTCCTCATTTCAGTCCTTCTGCTGTGTCATGTGTCAAATTAACATGTTCATATCTTCCCACTGATGCAAGAAGATTAAGCAAATAATGGTCTCATCGCGACTCCATCGTAAGTGTACATCTGTTTCCCGTGACGATCGGATTTCTAGACCTGGCGTGAGGTTATCAATTGGGTCTTGCGACAACTAGTCTACGTGCATTGCCTCCTGTGATGCTGTTGCGAGTAATTAGTTTATGACCCGCAACGATCTAGATTGGGCAAATTCATTTCAACAGTCAGCTTTCTAGATGTATCCAAACCTGGTTGTTGGCATAGTTTGTGTTGGCTTCCTCCTCTAGCATGGCAGTTTTGTCATTTTTGCTACCTACCTTGAGGATGAGCTCTCTCTTCCACATTGCATGGAGACTCCTTCTCCTATTAAAGCGCTCACCTTTTATATGATCAGCTAGTTAGCAATCCCTTTGGCTGAGCAGTGTTGTTAGTGCTTTTGAGTTTGATAGATAGCTGGTGTGGGTGTGACAAGTGTGAGATTGTTGATAGCTTGTGGAAGATTGTGGAGTGCCCTTAACTTTGTGTTAAATATTATGAGTGAGAGAGAGACATTGTATGTTGGGAGATTCATCCTTGAAGAGTGAATGCTTGAGAAGCATACTGGTTGGATCCTCTAAGAAGGCTTGTGACGTCAAGACTCGATTGTAAGCTTGCTCTCATTTCATTATTAAAACAATCAATGATGTTTTCCTATGTCTTGTATATGATTTAATTGATAGCTCATGACTTCTTGACTTTGTGAGTAAATAGATCATTGTTGTTTTCTGGTTACGTGCTTTGTTGTATTTTCTTTGCATTGTTTCAGGTTGATCACTCATTGAGGAGAAGGAAATGGAACCTGTAACAGTGCAATGGAACTTCATCGACCACCAGTTGAGGTAGGCCTCCAAAGATGATTGTTTAAGGAAATCAATTGTTGATCTGTCTTTGCTGTGACTAGACCCACTCTAGGGCTAGAGGGGTTGCCTCTATCTGTAGAGGGAACACTTTCCTGCATCACAAGTTGGCGACTCCACTAGGGAAGTCTGTCCACAAAGGGAACACTTTCTTGCATCACAAGTTGGTGACTCCACTAGGGAAGTCTGTCCACAAAGGGAACACTTTCCTGCATCACAAGTTGGCAACTCTGCTGGGGATTGAACCCAGAATCTCTGGTTTCATAGACCAAAGCCTTAGCAGTAGCATATGTTCGGATATCATATGTTTTTCTCTTGTTTGCTTTTGGTTGATTTTGAGTCAATGTCTTTTGAATTTTAGAGCTGAACCATCAGTCTTCTAGGTTACCTGGGTCAATTTGGGAAATCCCTTTGTCGCCTATAACAATAGACTGGTCTTTGTTGGGAGGTTTTTATTTCCTTTCATTGTTTTTTATGATCATCACTAAAAAAATTTAAACAGTCGTGCCGATGTCGTGTTGTCTCTATTTTGTAATTTTTTGCACTGCTGAATCCTATCACATAGCCATGATGACTCCTGAAATCGGCCCGTCGCATGAAAGACATGTACTTCCGTGACAACGTCGCTTTGTTGCTACAACTAGTGGTTGATCGGCACTAGTTGCCTATGTTACACCCACGATGACTCCTGTAGAATTGTTTTTTTTTCAATTCTTCCCCCCGAATTCATCAGTCTGGTTCATGCCTTGTCATCCTTCTCTTATCTATTCACTTGTTTCAATTGCTTTTAGTTAAGGCGCTCACTTTTTGGTAAATCTTGTATTTTTGGCCTTGTGACAAGGTTTTTCAAATTTTGAATTATTTCACTTGGTTACTTGTTTGTCCAGGATTCATCTACAACCCTCTTATCGGTGTGCTTGAAGTCTTTCCATCACTTCTTTCTTGCTGATTGATGTTTAGTGTTATTTGTTGAACCAATTTCCATGTTGATTCGATTTTTTCACTACCAGACATAGATTACAATTTTTTGGATCAATCAGTTGCACACATGCTTGCTTGTTTCTTTAGAATTCAATGCTATCAAAATAAAAGGATTGCATTCATTAGTATACAAAAGTGAAATTGTATTTTGCATTCCAAGTTTTTGATGTTTGAAGAAGTAGGAAGTGAATTTTAAATCTCTCATTAGTAGTATCGGTGCATTGTAAGGATTGATGTGTTTGCACATTGTGTCTCTTGAGTGACTACATTTGTCGATGTTGGTTTTGTCTTGGTTTTGGAATGATCTCTCTACCCTTCTGTAAGTAGGATTTCATCGAAATGAAAGATGCTTTATTCATTCTAGTTGCATCCTAGGTTTTTATATACATACAGTAAGGCTTGGAAATTGAAACATAATTCAAGATCAACTCTAAAATGAACTGAATAAACCTAAAAATGCATTGGAACATAACGCACATTATTTAGAGGTCTAGGCTGGAGACATGCTCTAGCGTCATTAAACCTAGTCTCTATTGTTTTCACTTAAGGTTGGTTGATTCCTCCTTCTCTGATCCAATAGCTGCTAGCATGGACTTGCGCTCCTAGTACTGTCGAGTATATGTTGGGAGACCCCACTAGGTTATCATCCTATATCCTTAGGAAGTCGTGTTTTCCACCTTACAAACCATAACACACCGAATGCAACATTCGAGAAGATTGACTGCCGTACAGAAAGTCCTTGGTTTTCATATGATTGCCAAGGTGTATATGCAGTTTTATGGGTTGTTTGGTAATTATTTTTCCTAGTTCTTCAGAGTAGTCACTTTCATTCCTTTTTGGACTCCCTAAAAGAAAAGGTCCATCTGAGCACTTGTCCTTTCAAGCTCATTAAATATTTGAAGGTGACTAGAGTCATCTTTCATCCTTTTCTCAACTCTTTAAAGATGAAAAGGTCAAGTTCTGTTCCTGTGTCTTAAAATTTATTTGGCCACATTGACATTTACCCTGTTAGATCCTTTTTTTGTTTTAGTTTGCATAGGTTTGTTTCCTTACTCATTAGTTTTCCTAGGGTTTTGAATTGAATCATCTTGGCAGAATCATCAATCCCGTCCCCCGTTCCAAGTGACCAAGGATCTCCATCTTCTGTTGCTCCCGAGGTACCCGTTGTTAGTGATACTCTTCCTGTTATCCTGATTATCCAACCACTTAACTCTCGCACTCCAGAGGAAAAGTATTACGACATTCATTGGAACCCCATTTGCGAGCCTTTTTAAGAAGACTTTCTTGTTACTCCTCCTAGTGTTTCGATCCTGATGTCTTCCTCCAATATGGATGAGATGACCCCCGTCTTCAGTGAAGAATCCTTTGTGGCAAGAGGTTAAATATCTATGCCTATGAAAACTTCACCCTTCTATGTCACTTCCCTCGATGTCTCATTGCCTTTACACTATAATGCTTTGGCAGATATCATTGGTTCTAGATCTCCCCTTTCGAGTTCTATATGGTCTCATACTGTCGCTCTGACTTCGAAGCCTTTTATACCCTGGGTTCACAATGTGACTGTCACATCTATTCCAACTATTCCAACCATTTGTGTGGCTTCTTCAACCTCTTTTGTCAATGTCGTCACTACTTCTTCAGTGGTGACTACTATTGCTGGGCCTTCTGCTAGTCCTACCAATAGTGGCCCAACGGTAGGAGTTGTTAATCCCACTCTAGTTGCCCCACCTTCTTCTGGTTCTATTCTAGTAGAGGGGCCATATGATCAATATATGTAAGCTCTTTAGAATCTGAATCCGCAAAATCCATTTCATTATTATGATTCTCGCGGAGCTCATATTTATTACCCCAGACCTATACCTTCTCAACCTGTAGTTGAGGTCACGGTCCCATTCTCTGTTGCTTGGGGTACCACCACTTATCACGGTGGCCAAGTGCCACATGCTAACCTTCAAGGACCACCCTATCAAGGTCAGCTATCTTACAGGAGAGCCCTTCATCAACAGCAGTATTACAGACAACCTCATCCAGGGAAACTTGGTGCCCCACAAGGACAATCCTTCTAGGGACAACCTTCGGCCTTTGGTGGTCCATCTTTTGCCTACTTTGGGTAACCTTCTGGTAATTTGGGACAACCTTACATACAATAAGGCCAACCTGGTATCCAGCAAGGCTACCCTTATGGGCAAGTCGATTAGCCACATTCAGCAAGGCCAACCCACTGTCCAGCCTAGTCAACCATTTGGGTAGATTGGTTAGCCTCAAATCCAACCAGGCCAACCCGCTATCCAATCTGCTCAGCCATCCATCCAGTCAAGATAACCCTTAGTTGTGCAAGGTTAACCCAATAACTAGCAAGCTCAACCTTCTGGGCAAATGGGTCAACCTCAATCTCAACCAGGTCAGCCTTCTAGCTAGATGGCTTAGCCCCAGTTCTCCTAAGGACATTCATCTGGGACCGCTCAACCGGGTGCTCAAACGCTTATCGCTTCTCAAGCCCCACCCAGTTTTCAACCCGAGACCGGGCTCCAGATCCAATCTGGTCTTCAAGGTCAAGTTGGGCCCCAAACCCAGTATATTTATCAAGCACAACCTGGCTTCTAGGCCCAGTTTGGAGCCTAGCCTCCTTATAATTTTTAGCAACCCCAAGGGAAAACTCAATTTGTCCCATACCAAAATTATAAACAACCACAGGTTAACCCGTATCAGAATTTTCAGCAACCACACGTTTCTCCTATGGGTCAAGTTGGTAATCAATGGAATGTGGGGGGTCAAATTCAGGGTTAACCATCCAGTTACAACTATAACCCCTATGGGCAAAATCCCTATGGGCCAAATCCATCTGGACAAAATCAATGGGAGCAACAGGGAACTGGATGGAACTCTGGTGTTGTTTCTTATCCGCGGCCTCAAATGTCCTTCAACCCTTAATTACCCTTTTTGGCGATGTTGGAATTATCGGATGTGTCGAAACTGACTAATGATCCTATTCTTCATAATTCGTATTGGCCACTGATTCCAACTAAGATTCCTGGTGATTGTCCCAAATTTGATGGTAAAGCTAGAGAAGACCCCCAAGCTCATGTCATGACCTATCACCTACGGTGTCTGTCGAATTCATGGCTTGATGATTCAACCTGGCTTCGCCTATTTCAACGAACTCTCACTGGCGCTGCTGCCAAATGGTATATTGAGTTGGCTCGTGGGATGTTTTAGGACTTTAATTCTCTAGCTATGGCATTTTTAACTCATTTTCAATTGTCGATTCGATATCAAATGGGCACGCATCTCCTAACATCTTTGAAATAGAACATGGCTATGCATATCTCTAATCTTATCCATGAATGGAGACATCTTCATCATTTAATTAAGTTCTGGATCCCTGACCAACTTCTGACCAACTGGTTTACAACCTCGTTCATTGGTCTGATAGCCCGGGACATTGCTATGGGGGGCATGTGTAACTAAAGAGAAAGCCATTGTGCGTGCCCAGTACCTTGACTTGATTTACTCTCAGTCTGGTACCTTATATGGTATTTTACCGGATGCTCCATGACCCGGAACTTCCCAAGCTCTGTCAACACCATCCGTTGACGGTGTCATAAGTTCTGTTAATCTATCCTCTTGAAAAGCTCCCCCTAACCTTGCGAAGCAAAAATATAATGCTCCAAATGAAAATGCTTCCCAGGCTTCATCTAACTTTGGTAAGACCTCTAAGGTTAACACCATTCAATCCACCTCGGTGGACAAGACCTCGAAAGGTAAAAGAAGGGAAAAGGAAAGACTAAAGCTGATCAACCTAAGCAGGATCCCCCTAAGCCTCCAGCCGAGGAAGGTGCCAAGTGAAAACCTAAGTATCCTTGTCTTATTTATGACAAGAATCACTATACTAAAGACTGCCTGAGGCACTCTGAGGTTAGTTGGTTGTTGAAAGGTGCCCCTGGGACTCCTATGGTGCTCAAAGAGCCTTTTCCCTCCTAGCAGACTCAAATGGTCACTGGTCTTTCTCAATCCTCTTGTCCCTTTGGCTATCAAGTTTTTATGTCCAGGACGATCCCTGTCCATATCAATACATGGTCAAAAGAGTATCCTTCACCCACCAGGAAGGAAACTGAGGTCCCCTCTAGTGTTCCTCCACCCAGTTCAGGTCCGCTCCATATCGAGTGACCTAGTACTGAGGTGGTCATCTGACCTCCCCCTAAAGGAGTACTCCAGAAATCTTCTTACAACCCTAATGCTCGTGTTGCTCATCATTATAGCATCGTTGAGCACTTAGCCTTCAACTATGTCCACATTAGAAGTCCTCCAGAGCTCTCCCTCCCAGAGGAAGTCGTTGCTATCACCCATCAGTGGCAATGACCCAGCTGACTCGGAATTGACCACTTTTGATCTGGAAAAGCATGTACCGAGACTGCCTCACCAAATAGCCTTTCTTATTCAAGTCATCATCAATTCCAAGACTATTCACCGTACTATTATTGAAGAAGGCACTTCCATATGCATCATGTTTGTTGCTTATTGGACAAATATCGGTTCTCCAACCCTAAGCCAGTCTCCCAATACATTGGAAGCCTTCGATGGGAGAGATTCTCGTCCTTATAGCATACTCCCACATCTGCCTATTACTCTGGAAGGGAAGACAGTTGAAGTTGTTGATGTCAATTTGACTTACAACCTCCTCTTAGGACAAAGTTGGACCTATGCAATGCAAGCCATGGCTTCATCTCTATTTCATGTTCTTCGCTTCCCTCATCAAGGGAAGATTGTTACAGTAGACCAGCTGTCCTTCTTCACCTCTTATTCTTTCGATGGCAACGTACCTTTCATCGAGCATACCTCTATTTCGTATGAGAGTGTGGGTGCTAAACTTTTTAAAGATCCTGCCCTTATGGGTGTTTTTTCACTCCCACCTCCAAACATCGCTCCCATCAATATGATTTCGATTCGTTCTGATCCATGGATTCTTCCTCCCGCTAATCAAATCGAACCTTGGGGTGATGTTATGCCATTG